>QLOM01000323.1:27652-43929 GCA_003313785.1 Termitomyces sp. MG148
AACTCAAGGCTTAAATCCAGCCTCAACCTCACTTCGTTTGGTTAAGGCCTTGTAAGGTCAATTCAATGCTTAAATCCAGCCTCAACCTCACTTCGTTTGGTTAAGGCCTTGTAGGGCCAATTCAATGCTTAAATCCAGCCTCAACCTCACTTTGTTCAGTTAAGGCCTTGTGGAGCCAACTCAAGGCTTAGATCCAGCTTCAATCTCACTTTGTTTAGTTTAGGTCTTGTAAGGCTGATTTAAGGCTTCTATCTTTTATTATAACATGTATCATTGAAATCTACAAAATATACACTACAGAAGATGATATCTATTATATTGTAAGTGTACTACTTACAGACCACTGATGAGGACAACTGGAGGAAAAGGAGTGAGGACATGATTAAAAACCATGATTGGGAAGAATTGAGGACATGATCAAGGTTGAGCATTAAGGGAGAGGTATCCTAGCATTTTCTCAAGAACAGAGCTTTGTGCTATTCTGTCTCATTCTGGAGTAAACTTGAATTCTATGTGTTTGCTTATCTATTTTATTTACAGCTAACCATTCAAGATTTCTTGTATACAACATTGTAAGTTGTATGAGTTGTGTTGGTCTGCAAAGCACTTTGATTCTGTTCCAGGCCTTTAGATGCTTAACAATCTTCAAAGCTAAAGGCAATCGACTTTCAAAGAATTGACATATTCTATAGAATACAATAAACCTTACTTTGTTCTGTTATCTCACTGGCTTTATCCAATAGTTCAAAAAAAAGACAGTATTGAACTCTGAAAATACTATACAATTTCTAATCAAAGGACCAATGGTTTTGACTGGAATAAAACTCAGACTAAAATTCAAGACTCAGACACTGTAATTCCAAACTCAGATTGAAACAGAGAAATGCCATTATAGAGCTGACAAATGCTGACTAAAATTAAATTCACATGGGTTGTGCCACTATAGAGCTGACAATGCTGACTAAAATTTGTCAGCGCTGACCAATCTTACCTCAGCACATTGAGTTCCCAGGCTTCGTCGCATTATATATAGATTTCTGAGTTTTTGATTATTTTTGGAGATTTTCCTTTTTTAGATTATAAATTTTATTGTGGCTTTTGTCATGCTATATAGTTACTTCCCATGCTTCTGGAGCCTTGGAAGCGTCACTCCTGGCATAGAGAATTCCTAGACTTGTTCTCTTTGGATTTCCCTCTGCCAGGTAAGTAGTTATGGTTGTATTACCTATATATACTTTGGATTTCCCTCTGCCAGCTGTGTGACTGAGCCATAGCCTCCAGAGGTCGCCCTTACATATGCAACAGACCAAGTGGCATTGGAGGTTTTCTGCCATCTGAGTGATCACCCTCGGTTCGTTGTCGATAGTGAGCTATTGTTCACAATGAATTTGCAGGGGGCCATATACTTGAAATGCGGTCGTTGATTACAATTATCCTGGAACAAGCCCATCAAGTGGTGGGCCATTTTGGGGGCCAGCATATGCTGGGGTACCTTTGCCAGTGGTTTTAGTGGCTGAAGATGGCCATGGATACAAGCAAGTTCTGCTCGACGTGCGTGCAATGCCAATGGTCAAAGACATCGAACCAGAGGCTGCTGGGGAAGCTGCATTCCCTGCTTATACTGACAAAGCCATGGGATTTGATAGGAATGGATTTTGTAGGTCCCTTTCTGGAATCCCATGGCTACGACTACTTATGGTTAGTAATCTGCCATATGACCAGTATGGTCCACTTGATCTTGGTCAACACCACAACTACAGCTAAGGAGCTGTCATGGGTGTATCTGCGGAACATAGTCAGGCTGCATGGCCTTCTTAGCTTGATTGTGAGCGACCAGGACACAAAGTTCACCTTGCAGTGGTGAAGGAACTTCATCGACTCATGGGAGCAAAACTGCTCATGTTGCCGTTGTTTCGCTCCCAGATGGATGGGCAGACTGAGCGGGCCAACCATAGTGTGGCGCAAATACTGTGCACAGTGGTGCGCCCAGACCAGAGGGATTGGGTGGACTGACTGCCCATGACGGAGTTCGCCATATATCAGAGATGACAGGGTATGCCCTGTTTGAGCTGAACAGCGGGTACATGCCCTTGTTCATGCACAAAGTATGCAGCAACGGTCAAGCACACAAAGGAGTAAAAGCATTTGCATGGCAGGCGCTGGCCAATCTGGCTAAGGCTCATGACGCAATAATCACGGTGTGGGTATTCCAGATGTGCAAGGCAAATGAGCACTGGAGTGAGAAGCCCAACATTGGTGTAGGGAGCCTGGTGTTCCTCTCAACGCAGAACTTGAACTTGCTAAAGGGGCGGGCAGAGAAACTATATCCTAAGTAGGTGGGACCCTACCAGATCCTGGAGGCTGAGGTGCAGATGTTGAATTATGTCCTGGAGCTTCCAGTGGCACTACAGGCTAGGAGGATCGTTTCCAAGTTTCATGTGTTGCTGCTGCGACCGTTTCAGGTGAGCAATGATACACTTTTCCCTAATAGAGCCATCCTGGAGCTCTACAACTTTGGAGCCCCAGAGGGCCAGGAGTGGTTTGTGGATGAGATAGTGGGCCACAGATAGGCCAGCAAGAAAGGCCTGGAGCTCCAGGTACGCTAGAGTTTGAGGAACACAATATGAGAGTCCTTGGCTCACTTGTGCCAAACTGGCAGTCCTAGACAGATACCTAGAGCTGCAGGGGATCCGTCAACCCAAGCAGCTAGCAAGGCGCACAACCGGCGTGTGAGGGGGCTGCCCAATGGTGAGCAAGGTGCGCAGTAAGCGCATGAAGGGGACTTAGCTGAAATGATGCAGATGACAAAGGCATGTGAGGGACATGTGATCGTAAGAAGGCACTGTGACCATGAACACATCACAAGGTGACCTTTTTGTTTCATTGCACATGAGGGACGTGTGATTGTGGGAAGTCACCATGACCATGGATGTGTCACATTGTGACTCTCTCTTTTTTTTCTCCCAAGTTTTTGTTGCCACCATAGTGTGGTGTAGTTCAGTACTGGCCTTGTTTGGCCAACCAGTGTTACAGAGCCGTAGCAGCTCAGGCAGAGGAGAATCCACAGGAGGTCACCCCAGGCCTAGACAGCAACCCCTGCATTGTAGTGGGGCTCCACCAGGGCTCCCCAGTTTGCAACTTAGTACGCGGGGCCTGAAATGGGCTTGCAGAGATATCAGATGAGGCAAGTACCTCAGAGAGTGAGAGGAGTGAGGGGGCAAGGGCCTCCCCAGGGACAGTATTACCCCCAGATGGAGGTGGGGCATGGCTAGGAGACAATGAAGGTCAACAACAAATTGTACCAAGATTACAATCTGTATGCGTTGTTCTACCAGGCATTGGCGTCTGAGCAGGAGGGGTACTATGATCCCCCAGCCCCGAGAATGCACCAGGAGGCGCAAGGGCCACTCCCTAGGCTACCACAAGAGACCTGTTCACCCCTGGAGGAGAGGATATTGTGTGGACATATGTGAGTAGAAAAGGATGAGCCTGTGTGCTAGAGCAAGGGCAAGGAGAGGGCGGAAGAGCCAACACCAGCAGACGACCAGTACCTAGCGGAGATTCTGCAGCAACTGGAGAATGCAGGACACCCAGTGTTGGCGGATGCCAATTTTCTATGTGACCCAGTGGTGGTCTTGGTGATGTCAGGGCTGTTGGATGACATCAACAGCCTGAAGAAGCAACACCAACTGGCAATGTTGCAGATTGAGCATGGGGCAAAGTGGAGGGCAGCTTTGCCAGTCATTGCTGAGGCTAAACGGCTCTGCCAAGCTGACATGGAGAAGGAGGAGTTCCCTCCTCTGCTATCTCCAATGTTTGCAGCCGTAGCAGCATTGCCACCGTGACTAGCCATTGAGCAGCTAAAAGGGGGGAGTGACGATGCCACGTTCGCCCCAGCCCAAGATGGTGCTGGAAAAAGAGCAAGCTATGCTCATCTGGCCAATCAAGAAGCTGAGGGTTGATGGGGAGGAGGCTAGCGCGTCTTGGGATGTGATTAGTAAGAAGAGACAAGCGCCCCAGGCAGCGACAGCAAGAGGAGAGGGGCTCCTGCCTCCATTCACCATGGCAGAATTAGAGCCACAAGTCACTATCCCAGCACTGGAGCCAGCTAAAGGCTTGGCAGTGTTGATGTTCACGCCTTTGGTGGCTGGCAATGCCAGGCCCAAATGGGGCCATCACCGAGCAAAGGACAAGAGCAAGTTGGTGGTGCAGGTGTTTCCCACGAGGGTTCTACCAAAGGCAGGGCTGGTGACTCTGAGGTTCAGTCTGGCTGTAACAGTAGCGACCCTGCCAGCATTGCTGCCTGTGGTGCATGCAGCGTGAGATACATGCCAAGAGCATCAACTCGCATTGGCACCAGCATCAGTGCAATTGTTGGTGGATGGTGTTGTAATTGACAACAATGACTGGGAGGAAGACTCCCCTCAGGAGGATCTGAATCCTGAGTCAGATGAGACCCTGCACAAGAAGGGGATGCATCTGGCCAAGAATGTGAAGGTTTGCAGGAAGAAGGCGGCACGCGCCAATGAGGACAGGTTATGAGCAGTGAGGCTCAACAAGGGAGTGAGCTACCATGTGCCGGACGGATTGGGGGCAATTGTTAGCCCTGGACAGGCCAAACAGCTGAACTTGTGCTTTGTGGGTGGGTTGGGCAAGTACATGTACTGCTCACCCTACACCAATATTGTGTTTGTGGGCTCTGCTGCCAACAAAGCAGCGGGCTACAAGTATAAGAGTGGCCTGCCAGCCAAAATGCCCAAGACCAGTGTACAAGCATGCACCGCAGGGATTTCCCCTCAACATGATCGAGCTTGAGCAGCTCTTTAAGTACATTACAAAGGAGTTTGTTCCCCAGCGCAATCGTGTGGTGGGGTTCATACTCTTCAATGCTTTCTGGCTATTTGCCAATTTGTTGGTGGAGGAGTTGAGGAATGAGGTTATGCAGATGGTACTGAAGGACAAGTACTATGCCTGGAGCCTTGTCCTCACGATGGATGAGTGGGACATGGTTGAGGTGGTGGAAATCCTGAACCGCCTTACCCAAGTGGACGATCAGAACTGTGTGGTTTTACGGGAAATGCAAGCGCCAAGCTGGGACCATCTATTCAACTTGGAGGACTTGGTGCAGTATGCGCTGGTATACAGATAGCCTGGGTTGGACAATGTTTTCTTTGAATTAGTGGTTGATTATGCCTACCATATCCATTGGCATACATTGTTTGGGTACACGCTGGTTCGCACGCTGAGCACGGCCTGTAGAGGCAAGCCTGTGATCAACTGGCGGATCTTGCTGGTGATTGCACGCCCGGGGCTGTATTGTGAGGCCATTGAGGCCTACAATGCTCAGATGGCTAGAGAACCGTTCCAGCCGCTGACTAGGAATATGATGCAGCTGCATTGCATCTATGTCAACAAGCACCAGGCCATCAATTTCAGCAATGCAGACGCAATGCACGTCTTATTGCAGAACCAGATCCCTGTTGAATGAGTGGATCATGCCTACACCTACAGTGTAGTCTACCTGAAGAACCAGTTTCATTGGCCAACCATGTCCATAGACATATTCAGCGAGGTCAATGAGGAGCATATAGCCAGATTGGCTACATATGGGACTCCTGAGGCAATAAACGCATGAGACGGGTGGAGGCAGGTGTAAGGGCAACCTCTGGAGGCTATGGCTCAGTCACACAGCTGGCAGAGGGAAATCCAAAGTATATTTAGGTAATACAACCATAACTACTCACCTGGCAGAGGGAAATCCAGAGAGAACAAGTCTAGGGATTCCCTATGCCAGGAGTGACGCTTCCAAGGCTCCAGAAGCGTGGAAAGTAACTGTATAGCATGACAAAAGCCACAATAAAATTTATAATCAAAAAAGAAAAATCTCCGAAAATAATCAAAAACTCAGAAATTGCCATTGCCAGAGGTCATGCACATGTCTCATGTGACTTGCTTAGTAATTTGGAGGCTAGCCTCGAGATGACTAAGCCTCTGGATGCTTACTAAGCCTCTGGAAGCATTGACTACACTTGTTTGAATGATAACTAAAGAACCAGAGCACCTCAAGAGCTGAGAATAGTACTAATAGATAGTGTTGAAAGAATAGAAGCAGTAAAGTAAAAGAGTGACAGTAGAAATAAGGAAATAAATAGAGGAAGAATGAAGGAGTAAAGAGTGAAAGAAGGGAGAAATGAGGAGTCCTTTGATAGCAGACCATGGAAGATGACCACCTGCGTATTCTACTGAAACTCTAGGAGGAGAGCACAAAGGGTATCAATATCAAGGCTTGCAGTATCTACTATCGGGTGGGTAGAGACCCCAATCAGCACTACCTGAGGTATTGGAGAGTTGCTTGCTCGCCATCACCACAAGGTAAAGCCGCTATTGTTTCTCCAATGATCTTGTGTTCACCAGCTAACGTTGTAGATTTGTTGGCAACAGCAGACTTCCCTGAGGCCATGACAAGTGAGGCTGGACCATCTGGTCTACAACCGCCGACCACGCTGTCCCTGCCGCCATTGCCAGCCCCATCCACAACTAACGTCGCTGTGGATGTGGAGATGGGTGCAGAGGTACTGGATGCAGAGGCACTAGCCGCAGAGGCACATACTGTGGGTGGAGTGACTCACCCAGGATGACAAGGAGGAGGGACAGATCAGCCTGGAGTAGAAGGCTGACTGTATATTGTTTTATGATCTTTTGTTGCAAGTGTCAGGGGACCAGTCTCTGGACCGCGTCCAACCCTATTCTGAGCTTAGTCCAACAATACACCTATTCCTAGCAGATCCGACTGGCTGCTTGGCCCACTCTTTCCCCTTCTGTCTTGTAGTAGTCAGCCTTGATGAGTCATATGCCCAGACCTTACTCAGCATTGATTATTGTTAGTCATACTCCTTTACATACCAGGGCCTGATTAGTAAACAGTATTAGTAATAGCATAGCCACTGATGTAGTATATATAGGCAGCCTGTGGGATAGAATATCCCTAGGCTGAACAATAGCAGTGTTCTTCTGGCCTATCTACTGAACCAACTGTAAGCTTATCTAGCGTCGTCCGACCCTCTGTTAGCCTTGCTTGCCTCTTGCCTGACTCTTGCCCGCCTCTGCGCTTGCTTGACTCTCGCCTGCCCCTTGCATTGCTGACTCTGTGGAAGGAGTTCCGCAGATGTCAAGCTTTGCCCTTACAGCAAGGGCAATGCACACAAGTTGAGCATGCTTTGTGCTGCTCATATCTTTCTATCATGATATGTTTTCTCTCCCTGCACTGTGTTCTGCAGGAGTCACTGCACTTATTTTTGCCATCCCCATGGCTGACTGCTGTTCTTTATTCCAACGACATGTGAGACACCACGTGCACAAAAAAAAAACAATGTATCACAAAAGCGAGCACATAGCTCCTCAAGTGTAGACCAACAACGGTCTAAAAGGAGGGTATGCAACAAGCATGGTGCATTAGCACCTGTACATAGAATTATTTTTACTTTATTTTATTTTTCATTACATTTTGTTGACTGCTTAGCAATTAGCTAAGCAGTCTTGTTCTTAGTTTTGTACATATTATCAATTCCAATATTTGGGCTGATTCTATTGTCCAAACTAAGGCTACAAGGCTTGTAACTCTGTTACATCCAGCCTCAACCTCATTTCAGGCCTTGAAGGGCCAATTTAAGGCTTAAATCCAGCTTTAACCTCACTTCATTTGGTTTAAGGCCTTGTAGAGCAAATTCAAGGCTTAAATCCAGCCTCAACCTCACTTTGTTTGGTTAAGGCCTTGTAAAGCCAACTCAAGGCTTGAATCCAGCATTTAAATCTAGCCTCAACTTCATTTTATTTGGTGTCTTCAGTTTTACTTGTCTTGACTTGTTTTCATTCTTACACTTGTGTTTTATTTTGACTACAATATTTATCATTCAAATCTACAAAAAATGATATATATGTAACTAAATTTATCTACAGCTGTAAACCATTCAAGACTTGCATAGCTTGTTGGGGGCTTTGCCTCCAATCCCCTCCATGCTTGGTCTCAGCCATATCCTCAGATTAAAGATTGCCTTCTGCAAGGCTTGGATTTACCTACAACTTTTGAATTTGGTGATCTAGTTTGACTTTTTTTGTCAGTCAAAAGCTTAGATCTAGCCACAACCTTAAAACCTTGTAGAGTTGAGTCCAAGGCTTAAATCTAGCCTCAACCTCAGTTCATTTGATTATATGGCCAACTCAAGTCTTACATTCAGTTTCAATCTCACTTTATTTGGTTAGTTTTAAAGTCCAGCCTCAGTTAGAGCTTTGTTTTTAGTGACTCAATGTTCAAATCCAGCCACAACCACACTTTATCCAGTTATGTCAAGTCAAGACTTCACTTTGTTTATTTCAGCAACTCCACCTTGATTTCACTTGTTTAGTTAAAGCTTAATCTAGCCACAATCTCACTACATCTACCTCAGATGCCTCTAATCTAAAGATCTGTTTTGGCCTCACTTTGCATTGGTTCAGCTTGAAATCAAACTCAGACTCAAAATCCAGACTCAGCCCCTGTCAATCAAAACTCAGCCTAAAAATCTGGGACTCAGCATCTCTATATAATGCGATGACTCCTGGAAATTTGATGGCTCAACGATTTAAGCCTTGAACAAAGTGGTTGAGGGTGGATTCAAGCCTTGAGTTGGCCTTACAAGGCCTTAACCAAACAAAGTGAGGTTGAGGCTGGATTTAAGCATTGAATTGGCCCTACAAGGCCTTAACCAAACGAAGTGAGGTTGAGGCTGGATTTAAGCCTTGAGTTGGCCCTTCAAGGCCTTAACCAAACAAAGTGAGGTTAAGGCTGGATCTAAGCCTTGAATGGTTGTACATATATGAAGCCATAACCAAACAAAGTGAGGTTGTGGTGGAGACTGAGTGATTGTACATATGTGGAGCTATAACTGAACGCAGTGAGGTTATAGCAGAGACTGAGTTTGGGGGGGTTTGGGGGGCAAAGCCCCCAATGAGCTATGCAAGGCCCATGCCAAAGGCATGAGTCGCATAGCTTGTCTATATATAATGGGACAAAGCCTGAGAAACTCAATTATAATGGGACAAAGCCTGAGAACTCAATGTGCTGAAGTAAGATTGGTCAGTGCTGACAAATTTTACTCAGCATTGTCAGCTCTATAGTGGCACAACTCATGTGAATTTAATTTTAGTCAGCATTTGTCAGCTCTATAATGGCATTTCTCTGTTTCAATCTGAGTTTGGAATTACAGTGTAAATTTTGGTCTGAGTTTGACTTCTAAAGTGATCATGTGACTTCCAAAAACATCGCAACAAAGCTCTTTCTTTTGCCTTTCTCTGCCTTCAACCACCCACTCTCCTGTGTGCTCTGATTCTGTAAGTTTACCCACTTTTCTGTTGGATCTTGGTATCTGATGGGTTTTTCAAGGTTTTCATTGTTCAATCTGCCATGTATGGCTCTCACATTAAATATAGATCTGATCATGATAACTGATCAGCTTCTTAGATCCACTCATCCACTGTTTTTACCCTGAAGGTATGTATTCTTGAATGTATTTGATGAGATCTTCATGACTTTTCTGCCTCAAATCAGTTCTTGGACTCATTTTTTTTCTTGGCTTTTTTAGCATTGAAGGTATGTGTTTTTTTATGTATCTGATAACTGATCTTTGATGTTTTAGTGATATTCTTGGCTGGAGCTCTATTTCTATAATCTTGGGGTCAATCACTTGACTGTTTTTTGGAATTTTTAATTCAAGATATATTGTTAGTGTTTCTGTCTCTTTGGATTTTGAAAGGTTTTTTTTTTACTTGCAGTATCAGAATTTTAGTAAAAATCTCTTGGCTTTTTGGCATTGAAGGTATGTGTTTTTTTGATGTATTTAATAATTGATCTTTGATGTTTTAGTGATATATTCTTGTCTGGAGCTTTATTTTTATTTTTATATCTAGAGCTCTTGGTATGTAATTCTTTATTTCTTTTTGAGAATTAATTTTCAATTAAAGACATATTGTTAGTGTTTCTGTCTTTTGAAAGGGTTTTTTTTTATTTGCAATAGCAAAGATATCATCATGTGATTAGATTATATATCTTTTTTTCTACTATTTGTATATTAATATCTTTGATTTAGGCAATCTTCATCAACTCCTACTGATCACAATCAACAGCCCAGTACTCCTGAGAATCAAAGACAGCAGTCTTGCTCTCAAAGTTGACTTCAACAGCTACAAATGACTGATCCTGATGATCGACATGCAAATAGAAATAACTGATCTTCTTACTATGATAGTTCTGTTCCACTTTTACCACTACTCTTTATGCCTCAAGCACTCAAAAGTGGTATACATAACCAATCTATGGAAACTTCTGGAACTTCTGAGAGAGATCTTCTATACTTAGGCAGCCAGCTACTGTTGATGATCCATTTTCCTTTAATACTTCTTCAAGAAGTGGTACCACTATACAAAACCAATCTATGGCAACTACTTCTGGAACTTCTGAGAGATCTACTACTATATCTATTAGGCAGCCAGCTACTGCTAATAATCCAAGAAGTGGTATACAAATACCTGAAACTCATTTACCTGTGGGCTGGGATGCTCCTTTACAGAATCCCATTCCTCAATTTATACCACCTGCACCACCTCCTTTAAGGCACAATAGAAATAGGCAGTCTAATCAGGCTGATTCTTCTACATCTTCTGTGATTCTTGCTTCTGCTAATAATCCAAGGAGTGGTATACAAATACCTGAGACTCATTTGCCTGAGGGTTGGAATGCTCCTTTACAAAATCCAATTCCTCAATTTATACCACCTGCACCACCCCCTTTAAGACGCAATGGAATAGGCAGTCTAATCAGGCTGATCCTTCTACATCATCTGTGACTCTTGCTTCTGCTATAAATGTTGCATCTACTTCATCTTCAAGAAATAGAACTTTGCCAGTTCAAGCATCACAACAGACATATGCTGTGCAACAAGAACAAGCATTAGCTAATTTGCATGAGCAAGAAAGACAGAGGCATGCTGCTGAGCAACAGCAAATAATTGTTGAATTACAAGAGCAAGAAAGACAAAGGCATGCTGCAGCACAAAGAGAAAGAGCATTGATTGAAATACAAGAACAAGAAAGACAGAGACAAGAAGAAAGACAAAGGCAGGCTAATGAAGCTGCTTTGGCTGCATTGAGAGCTCAACAAGAACAACAAAGATTAGAAATAATTGACTTAGATCCTGAACATCTTAATGAGGCTATGGCTCAAAGAATCCTACAGTTTTGGCAACACTAGCATGTAGCTGATCTAGAAGAAGATTTCAATGATCTTGCTCATAACTTTAACATTGGCAATGCTTTTAATGATGATGAACTTTAGAATATACATGCAGCTTTTAATCAATTGATGCAGAATCCTCTTAAATATTTTGAAGAACCTATAGAAAATATTGATGATTATCCTCAAGAGCAGACTTTAGCCAATCATGATCCTGCAAGACATATACCAGAGGAGCAAGATTTATTATATCAAGCTGAACCTCAAGATCATAATCCAGCACAGCTTGCTCTTGAAAGACAGAATATACAACAGCCAGTTCAAGAGCAAATTTTGCCCTATTGTCAAAGACAACAAAGAAATGCTCTTTTATTGCAAGGAAGACAGCCTTATATAAATGAACCTTCAAAACATGACCTTGGTCCTATGAATGTTCAATGTTTTCACTGTCAAGCTTTACATTTTGATGCTGAAAAACTTTCAAATTCTACTCAAAATAATCCAAAGTTTGGCATGTGCTGCTTGCAAGGCCAGATTGATTTGCCTAAACTTAGAGATGCTCCACCAGAACTCTTGAATCTACTTCATGGTCATCATCTTCTTTCTAATGTCTTTAAAGCAAATATTATGCAGCCTTTGCATTTATTTCTCTGGGAGTCAAAATTGACCATGCTATCACAAATGCTCCTAGGACATACAGCTTTAGAATTAATGGAGAGCTTCATCATTTTACAGGTGCTTTGTGTCAGGGGACTTCCTTTTCTGGCCATCCCAGAGATCTCCGGGACCCCCCGGACTTCCTTTTTTGGCCATTTCCTTTTCTGGCCATCCTGGAGATCTCCGGGATGCTCCCTTGCAGTTGTCGGACTTCTCCGAGATGTTGTACAGTTGTTCTCATGCCCCGCCCCCGTACTGATGCGCCATGCCATGGCAGAGGAATCCTTAGACTTGTTCTCTTTGGATTTCCCTCTGCCAGGTGATTAGTTATTTCCCTGTGATATGTACTGTCTCTAATACACTTCGGATTTCCCTTTGCCAGTTGTGTGACTTAACCGCAACCTCCGGAGGTCGCCCTTACACTTTGCTTCCAACTGAAGGAAATCAACCTGTATATGCTCAACTCTATTTCTATGATCATAATGAGCAACTGGCTTTTTGTCAACAAAACAAGCCTACATTAGATCTTCAAATAATGGCCTCTTTACAAGATATGCTTAGGAGACTCAATCCTTATATTGATTTATACAAGCAAGCCAAACAAATCATGACAGAGGTTCCAGAAGATCAACCACAAAAACTCTTTGTCAAATTAAGAGCTGATTTTGGAGATCATTGACACTATAATGACCTCAATGAACAGGAAAAAGTTGCTGCTATTGTTCCTGAAGATGGCTCAGAGGAGCAATCTAATCATTGTGATATAGTCTTGCACTTGCATGGAGGCCAACTAAAGCAAATTAGCTATTTGCATCCATGTTATACTCCATTGCATTACACTATCATCTTTCCTACTGGAGAACATGGATTTTGCTTGAACATTCCATTTAGACAGGGACCACAAGAGCAGCAAAGAACAAAAAACATCACTGAAACTGCTTACTATGCATATCGACTTCAACAAAGAAGTCTAGAAGAAAATGCTGCTTTATTCTAGAGTAACTCAGCCTCAGTTATATCAGGTATTGTTTTTGCTTAAAGCCTTGATTCAATTATTTATCTTCATTTATATTAGGTTGTTACTACCAATATGGTCCATGGTCCATGTGGAAATGATCATCCTAATGCAAAATGCATGGTAGATGGCAAATGTTCCAAAAGATATCCTAAGGAATTTCAAGAAACTACTCTGTATGGTGATGATGATTATCCTAAATATGCTAGATCTAACAATGGCCGCTTTTTTGAAAAGCATGGTCATCATTATGACAATCGTGATGTTGTGCCATATAATCCCTATCTTTCAGCCAAATATCAGTGCCACATCAATGTGGAGATCTGTGCCTCAGTAGAAGCCATCAAGTATATTCACAAGTACATTTACAAAGGCCATGATCAAACAACATTGGAAATTTCCAGGGATGAAAGGGATGAGATCAAAGAACACTTGGATTCTAGATATGTCTCTGCACCTGAAGCCTGTTGGCACATCTTTGAATTCAACATGCATGCTGAATTCCCTCCTGTATATTGCTTGCCTGTGCATTTGGAAGGCCAACATGAGGTCTATTTCCAGGATGATTAACCTTTGGAGGAGGTAGCTGTTAGGCCTAATTTGGACAAGACTTCACTCACTGCTTGGTTTGAAGCTAATGTCAGGTTTTCCAACAACAATACTACTTATCAGAACTTTCCAATGAAATTTGTTTATGAAAAATCTAAAAAGGCTTGGAAGAGGAGGAGGAGAGGAACAGCCATTGGAAGGATGTACTTTGCTTCACCTAGGCAGGGAGAAAGATTCTACTTTAGAATGCTCTTGACAGTTGTGACCAATGCAACTTCTGATCTCAGAACAGTCAATGGACACATCTATCCTACTTACAAAGAAACATGCAAAGCTCTTGGTCTCTTAGAAGATGATGCAGAATAGAGGCAATGTCTCAATGAAGCTGCTCCAATGCAACCAGGATCAGCTCTCAGACTGCTGTTTTGCACTATTCTGCTTTATTGTGCTCCTACCACTCCTGAGGCTTTATGGAACGACTTCAAGCAGTTTATTTGTAATGACCTTCAACACAGATTGGAACATATGAGGCAATACAGAGACAGGGTCTTTGCAGATGAAGATATCTATGACTATGGCCTTTATCTCATCAATGAAACTTTGATTCCTTTTAGCAAAACTCTTCATGACTTTCCCAATATGCCAGAACCTCAACAAGATTGGAATGTAGTCCTAGGTGAGCAGCTTTCAAACAAAAAGTTGATTTAAATTAATCAAACACTTTTAGGAAATAGACTTTTGCAGGAAGAAAATGATTATGATGTTGAAGAGTTGAAAAGAAGGGTAGATGAAAACAGGGCAAAGTTCAATGCTCAACAGCTTGAGACCTTCAATGCTGTCATGGACTCTGTGAACAACAATTTGGGCAAAATTATATTTATTCACAGTGCAGGTGGATGTGGAAAGACCTTTGTCTGCAACACTCTGGCTTCTGCTGTTTGTTCTAATGGAGATGTTGCATTATGTGTGGCATCATCTGAAATTGCTGCTTTGTTATTGGAGGGTGGTAGAACTGCTCATTCAAGGTTCAAGATCCTCATTCCTGCTCTAGACACATCCATTGCCAATATCAGAAGAGGCACCCAGTTATCCCAGCTCCTACAACACACCAAAGTTGTCATCTGGGATGAAGTCCCAATGCAGCACAAAAATGCCATTGACTCTGTAGATCATGCTTTCAGAGATGTCTTGGACAAAGACATCCCTTTTGGTGGAACTACTATGGTTTTTGGAGGGGATTTCCATCAAACTCTTCCAATTATTCCAAGGGGACTCAGACAGCAGATCATTGCTGCTTCACTTAAAAGAAGGAGGCTTTGGGATCACATTCAAGTTCATTACTTGGTTCAGAACATGAGATTGGAGCAGACCCCTGACAACATTGCTCATGCAGCATGGTTACTGGATGTTGGTGCTGAAAAAAGACTAGGACCTAGGGAAACACTTCAGCTGCCTGCTACTATGATCTGTCATGACAATTCTATCACTGGATTGATTTCTTCTACTTATCCCAATATTGATCATCCTCAAAATGATCAGTATTACCTGGACTGGACTATTCTCTCTGGCAAGAACTCTGATATAGATGATATCAATTCAGAAGTTCTGCAGAGATTTTCAGGAGAAGAAAAGATCTTGCAGAGTGCAGACTCTGTTCTGTCAGATGATGGGAATGCCAATGACCTTGCAATGTATCCTATGGAAAATCTCAACTCTTGGAGAGCCAGTGGATTACCTTTAACCAAATTGGCTTTGAAAGTTGGTGTTCCTGTAATGCTGCTCAGAAATCTAGATCCAACTAAGAGGCTTTGCAATGGAACAAGAATGATTGTCACCCAAATCAGGACCAGAGTCCTCAAGTGTTGCCTTATTAGTGGAGATGCCAAGTTTGCAGGTTCTACTGTTTTCATTCCAAGGATCAATCTTGATGCCTCAGAGGAGGATTTGCCTATTCCACTGTGCAGAAGACAGTTTCCAGTTCAACTATGTTTTGCTATGACCATCAACAAGTCTCAAGGACAATCAGTCAAACACATTGGATTAGATCTTAGATCACCTGTGTTCTCTCATGGACAACTTTATGTTGCCCTTTCCAGATGCATATCAAGGGACAGAATCAAAGTTATTTTGTTGCCAGACAACTATACAACTGCCAATATTGTATATCAAGGAATCTTGAATGGTTTGCAGCTATAAATAGAATGAGTTAAATGTATATTAGTAGTGTAGATTTTGTAGATTTAATACACTTAAAATCAGGATCTAATCCTTGAGTTGGCCCTACAAGGCCTTAACCAAACAAAGTGAGGTTGAGGCTAGATTTAAGCCTTGAATTGGCCCTACAAGGCCTTAACCAAATGAAGTGAGGTTGAGGCTGGATCAAAGCCTTAAATTGGCCCTACAAGGCCTTAACCAAACAAAGTGAGGTTGAGGCTGGATCAAAGCCTTGATTTAACCCTACAAGGCCTTGACCGAACAAAGTGAGGTTGAGGCTGGATCAAAGCTTTGAGTTTGGGGGGGTTTGGGGGCAAAGCCCCCAACAAGCGCCTATGCAAGGCCTGTGCCAAAGGCATGGGTTGCATAGCTCATGAAAGTTTGAAGCCAGCTTTTTACATAATAATGTTACCTAATTTTTATCAATTCTGACCAGTTTTAGATCAGCAAGTCATTGCATTATAGAGCTGAGAAAGTTGAGCGATCAAATTCACAGGGGTTGTCACATTATATAGAGATTTTTACATAATAATGTTACCTAATTTTCATCAATTCTGACCAATTCTAGGTCAGCAAGTC
>QLOM01000328.1:0-14334 GCA_003313785.1 Termitomyces sp. MG148
AGCTCCCTCTGAGGGTCAACCGGACGTTACCCAGTACGCGGAAATGGTACAAGGCAGCGCGTTGGCACATAGTACCCCATTCCGGACTGCACCTACGGAACGGCATTTGGAATATGTGGTCGATGCTGCCACTGAACCGGGACCGTCGTCGTTGACGACACAAGGACAGAAGCAAGGACCAGTAATAGCGGTCAGTAGGGAGGACGACAATGGCGTAAGGCTGGGAAAGGCATCAACAGCGCCTGGAATTCCAGAGTTGCACAGACGGACCGGCAACCAGCCGCAAGTGAGGCATGACGGCCTCAGGGGAGTTATGGACTTAGAGTCCGAGTTGGAGTCCTCAGATGATGAGGAAAGCAAAAGGTCGCGTTCGACCTTGTCTATCCAGTTACAGCTGGTGTTAGACCGATATCCGTCGGTCGCAAAGGAATCAACGCAAAAGCGTCTGCAACTCTATGTAGTAAAGCACTTGCAGTTGCTGGCTGCTAGGAGTCACGATGTACCCCGTGCAGATTCGAATGAATATATCAAATTGTTTGTGCGCATCTTCGAACTCAAAGTAGTAGAATACCTTAAGCGCAAAGCGGCACGAGGGTCAGCAGTCTCAAGGGCTACTCCAGCCGACTCGGTAGAATGTGAAATGAGGGTGCGCCGACGAGCGCCATTAATCACGGACGTGATGGAATTGCTCAATGCGCCTCGTCAGGCTAATGAGTCTCTGCAAGACTACGTTCGGCGTCAGAACGCCGCAAACCGTCAACGCATAGTTAGCGGAGTGCCCCAGCAGGCATTGTCTGAGGTGGAGACTGTGACAACGACTCCGGCAGAGCCAGAAGCACTACTTGCAGTGCAGGAAGTTAAGACACCTCGTAAGCAAGTTACTATCAAGGAAGAGGTGGGCGAAGTCTACATTCTTGAGGAACGAACGCGACCACGACGCGTAGGGCGACGCGTCCACCTGGTGGACAACTGGAATGAACGCGTCAATTACCAGAGAATACGCAACCAGGACTTGCGCGAGCAGGGTGAGTCGTTAATTGACAACCAGGGTGTAGTCTTTGAAGGGCGCGAGGGTGTAACGCCTGTCGATGAGATGCGGCGACAATTCGCGGCTCGAACTGCTGAACCGGACAGAGATCCGGATGGTAGTGATAATAATAGTGACCGCTGCGAGCGGAGGGAGCCAATTCGTCACAATAACGACGGTGGAAGACGTGATCGTAGGAATGACGATCGGGACGACGATAATCGTCGTGATAGTGGCAGGCAGGTTGGTGGATTACCAGCAGAGCAACAAGTGAGGCAACAGCCCACCCCACGGCCGGAAAGAGCGGCCAATGAGCACCTGTTTCGCAGTCCCAGGGCATTTTCGATGCCCGCACCTCATGAATTGCATGAAACTACGCCGGGAATGAATGAAGCGGTCAGGATCCATATGGATCATATGCATGACCGTCTCAACCATCTGGTGGATGACTCCCTTGGAGTCAGGTTTAAATTCCCTGCTGGGGTAAGTCCCCGTAAGTCTGATGGTAAGCACATACGTGCGTACGCCGGAGGACATAGGTTCTCTCAACTGGAGGACTGGGCCATGGACGTGTGCTACCACCTCGCAGCCTGCTGCTATGGTGGAGACAACATGGACCAGGAAAGGATATTCGTGCTACACGAATTTATAGAAGGAGAGGCTCGGAATTGGTTCCGTCGCCATGTTCTCCACATTAATCGCGATAAATCGCATTGGACATTTAAAGAGGTCCTGATAGGACTGTATAATCGGTTTGTCAACGCTGCTATGATGCAGGAGGCTTGTGATGCCTTCAGAAAGGCGGTGTATGACGCTAAGACTGGCGTCCAGACCTTTTATGATGACCTGGTGGGTCATGCACAGAATATGGCTGTCTATCCAGACAAATACACGATCCGCGAGACATTCCTGGACGGAATACCCGCAGACATGAGGAGAGCGTTAATACGCGATGATAATTTGTCCCCGGAGGTCAATACTGTGACCGAATTTTTGGCATATGCCATCCGTTATGAGCAGTCGACACGGACTGCAAACCATTACGAGCAGCGTAGTTCATGCCGAGGAACAGTGAACCGTCAGGCAGTGAAGGTGGGAACCTTCTTGGCCAAATGGACAGATATGGAGAACAATCGCAATCCGCGATTCGTTGTCCGTAAGTCAATTCCTGGAGGCCAACGGTCTCGATCGAAGCCTGCTGGACAATTGCCGGCGAAGGATAGTCGACCCTTGTCGGGTCAGAATCAAGTAGCACCGAGAGGATTGGTGGCGCCGGTACCGCGTATAGCGGGCAAGGCCGCTGGGGTTCCAGGCGCGGCCCAGAGAAGGACGGCCGGGGATCCCTCAGCGTGCTACAATTGTGGCAAGAGTGGGCATTTCTCTAAGGAGTGTCCCGCCCCTCCTAAGGCACACATCCGAGCGGCCCATACGGCTGCGGCACCTAGCGATGTCGTCAGTGACGACGAGGACAACGATACCGTCGAAGAAGTGGAGGAAGAACCACAGGTAGAGGCTGACGAGTCGGAAGGGGGTGACGCTGAGAGCGTCCAGATTGATGGCGACGAATACGTCGCAGTGGATGTGTACGACAGCGACTACTATGCCCGTGATGACGATGAGGAACACCTGTTTGCACTGACGGAGTGCCGGGGGGATCAGTGCGTCCGGATGAGACGCGTAACCCTGCAGAAGGCAACGACTAAGTTGCAGCGGCCACGCTATACTCCTGAAGAGAAGGAGTGCTTGGTCACGTATGTTGATGTCAATGGACATCCGGCCTGGATGTTGTGGGACTCGGGGAGTACCACTACGGGCATTATGCCCCAGTTTGCTCATGTCAACGCGATTCGCGTTCATGAACTGAAGGAGCCATTGATGCTCCAGCTGGGGACTGTGGGGAGTCGCGCTATGGTGCAATTTGGCGTGGAAGTGAGGATAAAGACATCAGGAACATCGACAAAAGAGTATGTGGATATAGCGAATTTTGATTGCTATGACATGATTATCGGTACGCCGTTTATGCGTAAGAACAAGGTGTCGCTGGATTTCGTGCACGACATGGTCGTTGTGAATGGTACGTCTGTGAAGGCGGAGAAAGTCATGTTGCACGACACAGATGGTCATTTAAGGCGCTATCGCGCAACTGAAAAGCGGCGTGAGGAACGCAACTGACTAGATGGTCGCAGGAGAGCGACTGTGCAGGAGGCGGAGGACGAACAAGTTCCACCGAAAAGCCTACCGGCAGACTCGCTGGCTATACTAATGTCGGAGGAAGAGTTTCAAGGAACTCTGGAGAAGGGGAAGCACCCGGATGGGATTGGGTGTACCAATGAGAAGCCTAAACAGGCTGTACAGTGCAAGAATGAGCGTGGTAGACGCGTGGTGGAGTCGCTGGAGTGCCAGCCGACTAGCTCTTGAGTGAAGGTTGAGGATCTCGTCAAGGACGAGGTATGCAGTACAATGGGAACTGTGGGTAGCACTAGGTCGCTAATGGATCGACCAGTGCCTCGGCCAGGAGTGCAATGGGCGTATGACCCACGAATGCCACGGGAGTGGAATGAGTTGGTAGCGTCAATGGTGACGCAGGCCATGGGAAGTGGGCAGGCGACCCAGACGGGAGAAGTGTACCGTCATGCATGAGAGGACGAGATTTCTGAAACATCGGATATCACATTTGACGGATTTTTGCTGAAAGCGAGAAGTGTGCAGTCGTCGGCGAATACGACAAGGAAACAACCGGTTGTAAGGCTGAATCCGGGAGACTTCACAGAGGAGCACGTACGTGCCTTATGGGAGCGATTTGAACCCAAGGTTCAACCGCGTATAGCACGCGTAGCCAAAGGAAAAGGTAAGGCGGTGAGCCTTACAGAGGATGATATTCCTCGATTGCGCCAGCAATGGCAGCTGGAGTTTGCTGATATTGTCAATGGAACGAAGGAAGAGCTTCCTCCGTGGTGGGAGGTTAATCATGAGATCAACCTCATTGACAATACCAAGCAGTACAAATATCATTTGCCTCGCTGCCCGCGAGCACTTCAGGATCAACTTCGTGAAAAGACGAATAGATACATAAACGCAAAGTGGTGGGAACCACGACCAGCGGTGCAAGCTGCACCATTACTTTGTATCCCTAAGAAGGATGGAACGTTAAGGACTGCATTGGATGCGCGACAGCGCAATGATAATACAGTCAAGGATGTAACACCTCTTCCAGATCAGGAAGTGATACGAGAAGATGTCGTGACAGCGAAGTATAGGTCGAAGATCGACCTCACAGACGCATACGAACAGGTCCGCATCCGCGAAGAGGATATACCAAAGACACTGTTCTCGTCCCTGATGGGGACGTTTGTGAGTAACATCATGCAGATTGGGGATTGTAATGCACCAGCGACATTTCAGAGGCTAATGACCTCAATCTTCTGAGATGTAATCGGGAAGTTTATGCACATCTATTTAGACGATATATTCATATTTTCTGACTCCATTGAAGAGCATGAGCAGCATCTACGAGTTGTATTTGAACGACTACGGAAGGCCAGTCTCTATCTCAAATGGAAGAAGTGCGAGCTGTACGCAACGAGTATAGATTGTCTCGGTCATGTCATTGACGAGAAGGGCATTCATCCGGATATGGATAAGCTTGACCGAATCCGAGAGTGGCGTCTTCCACGCACATATAACGATATCCAACGATTTGTCGGACTGGTGAACTATATTGGCAACTTCTTGCCAGACATCACAGCATACACTGGACCACTTATGGCCATGACCCAGAACGGGTCACCATTTCACTGGAGACCGCTGCATCAGCGGTGTTTTGAGATGATTAAGCGCATATGCGCGAAGACACCAGTCATCCGGCCAATTGATCCACGCATCGACGAGCCTATCTGGCTCATATGCGACGCGTCGAAGACTGGGGTTGGGGCCATGTTTGGCCAGGGTAAAACATGGCAGACTTGCCGACCAGCGGGGTTTATGTCCCGTAAATTCACTGCTGCTCAGCAGAATTATGCTGTACACGAGTTAGAAACACTCGCCATCCTGGAAGCCCTCCTAAAATGGGAGGATAAGTTGATGGGATATAAGATCCACATTATTACGGATCACAAAGCACTAGAGTTCTTTAAGACTCAGGTGCACCTGTCTCCGCGACAACGTTGCTGGATCGATTACATGTCGCGGTATCAGTTCGACATCACCTATGTAAAAGGTGAATTGAACAAGGTCGTGGATTGCCTGTCTCAATATTTCGAGAGTGATACTCGAGATGACGTCCATGACGCGCATGACTATGTCCAGGCAGACAAACGTATTGACCCAGAGGGCAAAGATTTGCCTCTGCATCGGTTCCACGAAATCAGGGAACATAGGGTCGAGCTACGTGCCATGCGAGCGCAGGAAACACATCGCAGTAGGCGACTACATGAACAGCGAGAGAATCGCGATATCGAAGCCCAGGTGCTAGTGGATCATGAGGCCCCTCAGCCAAGTGAAGAGACGAGGCAAGGGGTGCCTACGGGAGGTACTGGAATGACGCTCCAGCAAGCACTGGAGTCACAGGACCATACGCCTGCACTGGCCGACTTAGGCAACACGCAATTCCGCACACGTATCCAGCAAGGATACAAGGATGATAATCTCTTCTCAGAGATTTTGAACAATCTTCAAGCGCATCCGCGCTTCAAGGTGGAGCAGCAGCTTGTCTACCTCACCAGACCCACGGGGTCCAAAGTCATCTGCATTCCCCGGGAAAGGTCGTTGATTACGACTATCCTGGACCAGGCCCATGGAGTAGTGGGCCACTTTGGAACTCAGAAAATGCTGGACTATGTGCGACGTTGGTACTGGTGGCCGCAAATGGCCAAGGAAACGAGCCAATTTTGCTCGACATGCGAGCTATGTCAACAGTCGAAAGTATCGACATTGAAGCCACCAGGAAGGCTTCACTCGCTACCGATACCGGTCAAACCTTGGGATTCAATCAGGATGGACTTTATAGGTCCGTTTCCCAAGTCGAAAGGCTTTAACTACCTGTGGGTAGTGATCTGCAGAATGACCAGTATGGTCCATCTCATTCCGGTAAGAACCACCATGACAGCGTCAGACTTGTCGTGGATCTATCTCAAGGAGATAGTACGCCTCCATGGACTGCCAAGCTCAATCGTAAGCGATCGAGACGCTAAGTTCACTTCCAAATGGTGGAAGGAGTTGCACAAACTGCTGGGAGCAAAGTTGCTCATGTCAACGTCGTTTCATCCACAAACGGATGGTCAAACGGAGCACGCAAACAGAAATGTCGCACAGATCCTGCGAGCGTTCGTACGTCCTGATCAGAAGGACTGGGTGGATAGATGTCCCCTCGTGGAATTCGCGATAAACGCGAGTATATCAGAAACTACAGGGTATTCACCCTTTGAACTCAACAATGGCTACATGCCATCCATAATTCGTGAACTTCGTATGGACAAAGTTATTCACGTGGGAGTAAAGCAGTTTGCGCGCAACGCGTTGAGGAATCTGGCAAATGCCCATGATGCAATTATAGAATCACATGTATGGCAGACCAAACATGCGAATAATCGCAGACGTGAGGAGCCGGACATCGAGAAAGGGAGCCTTGTGTACCTTTCGACAAAGAACTTGAACCTGCCGAAAGGCAGGGCGAGTAAGCTGTGTCCGAGGTGGATTGGACAATATAAGGTCCTTGAGGCGGAGCCGAACACGTCTAACTACGTGTTGGAACTACCCCAGGCGCTGCAAGCGCGCAGGATAGTCCCCAAGTTTCACGTGTTGCTATTGCAACCGTATATGGCCAGTAGTGATGCACTATTCCCTAATCGCGCAACTCCGGAGCCATACGACTTTGGAACTGGCAACGACTAGGAGTGGTTCGTGGATGACCTCATAGGTCATCGGTGGACAAAGGGAAGCCTCGAATTCGAGGTAAGGTGGAGCCTAGGTGATACTACCTGGGAACCGCTAGTGAACTGCAAAGACCTTGCAGCAATGGACAGGTACCTAGAGTTGCAGGGCATGAAACGCCCTCAACAGCTAGCAAAACGCGCATAATGCATGTGTGGTGGTGGAAGGTGGACGAAGTCCACTCTGATAGCCGGTAAATAACCGGGTGGCTACTATTGTGGCCAATTGTGGCCGCTGTGCCCGTATATGCGACTATGATCGCCGGTGAGACGCCGGGCGGCATGTATTTGTGGTTGTTTACACCACTAGCGGAGTTGGGAGATTGTTTTTTTTTTCTTTGCCCAAGTCCCAATACACGTAGTCTACGTGTCCAGTGAAGATGGCCTATTGGGGGCCGCAAAAGAGTGTTCAGAGTCGGCTAGGCTCTAGTGGAGGGGGGAGACCCCCGAATATACAAATGTCAACTCAGAGGCAACCGCCATATCCGGCGGCGAGCCAGTTTCAGTCAGCGGTGGCCTATCCAGGCCGTGATGAGCCGCTTCCGTACCAGACACCCCTGAGATGGAGGTCGATGACGAAGGGTGCTACGGGCGCCCGGAGGACAGCACGCGCCGTGAGCGCTACTATCAGGAACCGTCGTCACGTCCAACTGCGTTGTATCCGACGTATGCGGGTGTGGTGACGGGGCCGCCGTCAGTACCATGGGCACACCGGCCCGTGGAGGAGTCATATGGGGAGCCTGCGCCACAAGCGCAGATTGTAGCTGGGTCAGAAGGGCTGTTGGGCAGACTGGAAGCAGCAGGACAGCCAGTCCCTGCAACTGCGTCCTTCCTGCAGGACAGTTTGGCCGTGATGGTGATGGAGGGGCTGCTCGACCAAATCGAGCTGATGAAGAGGCAGCGCGTCGCAGCGCTGGAGCAGATCGAACGCGCGTCTAAGCGCAAAATTGCCATGAGTGAGGAATCGACTCCTGAGGTCAAGAGGGCTAAATATCAGCCCAGTCGACCGGTCGCCCCTCCGCGGGCAAGAATGCCGTCGGAAGCGCAATTCGCGTGCCATGAGCAGCCTGCTCAGCCCGTGGCTTTGTCATCGCGATTACCCGAGTCGGGCCCACAGGCCTCTTCAGAGTCACTGGCTGCCGTCAGTGAACCCTTGGCAGGCCTGTCCCTGGGTCAGCGGGAAGCCACATCATCTCGGGCCCCACCTAGGGGGCCCAAAACCATTGCTGGGGCGCCAAGAGCGCCCGTTATTGTCACGCCTCGCACTGAGCCTAGAGGGAGAACTCTGGCGCGAAATGCGCCTGCCCCTCCGGTGGCTCAGCCACAACCAGAATCGACCGCCCTGACCAAGTCGGGGCCGTCTCGTCAGCGCCGCAGCTGCAAGCCGCCTCTCGATGCCTCCAAATTGGAGGTTATAATCTTCCCTGCTGGCATTCCCGCACGAGCGGGAGAAGTCCAGATGTTGTTCATGCTGCCGGTGGTTGTACCAGCCCCACCAGAAAAGTTCTCCGTGGTCGTATTGACCCCAGACCCCCGCACGCCGGAGCAGTACGATGGTCTGGTGGTGACCTTGAAGGGGAAGACCGTGCCTGAAAAAGGCAAAGCAGCAGTACCCTCCTTGTCCGACGAGAGCGACTATGGGGAGTCGAGCTCGGAGCAGGAGGAGGAGGGGGAGGAGGAGGAATCGGCCGCGGACCGGTTCCAACGAGTATCGCGCAATAAGCGCGTTGCAAGAAAGAAGGCAATTCGCGCCAAAGAGTTACAGGCCCAGAAGTATAGGGCCGAGGCTGAATTTTCAGGGAAGATCCCCGACGGCTTGGGGGTGAAAGTGTGGGGGCCGCTTGATATTGAGCGAATGAATTCGTGCTTTAGAGGAGCACTCAGCCATTGCACCTATTATTCGTATGCTACGAATACGGTGCTGATGGGAGCTGACGCCAATAGAGCAGCAGCATATGAGTTTTCCTCTGGCCATTGTGCTCACATCCCGGGCATGATGGTGTATAAGCACGCCCCGCGCAGCCTTCCCCGCACTCCGTTAGAGCTGGACCGGCTCTATAAGTATTATGTGAACGCACACGTCCCGTGCCGCGACAGAATCGTCGTGTACATGCTGATCACAGAGCTCCAGATGTTCGTGCAGCGAACAGTTGAGGCTCTGCATGATCGAACCATGCAGCTCCTGATGAAGGAGCCTCAATACCAGGACCTCGTCAACCCGATGCAGGGACCTGAAGACCTCGCTCTTGTCGAGCGACGACACATTCCGGGGCGCTTTCTGCACACGAAAGACGATGGCACCGCGGCGTTGCGCGTAATGCGCGCTCAGAATCCAGCCACCCCATTCGACCTTGACCAGTTGGCGCAGTACGCGCTGATCTTTGGCCGACCCAGGTTGGAAAATACCTATCAGGGTATCGCCGTGGATCATGCCTATCGGATGCACTGGCGGACCCTCTTTGGGTTCGCCTTATGTCGAGCTCTGTGCGCTAACAGCGCAGCCAAGCCGGTGATTGTGCAGCGCATGACCCTCGTCATCGCCCGTCCAGGGCTTTACCGCGAGGCGATTGCCTCGTATGATGCCATGTTTCCCGAGCAGCCATTTGAGCCCCAACGTGGGCCGCAGCTCGAAATTCACCAAGTTCACGTGCCCGACGACCATGCACAGAACTTCTCCAACGACGACGCGTTACGCGTCCTTCTACATAACCGGATCCCGCTGGAATGGGTGGACCACACGTATACGTACGGCGTAGTCTTCCTGGAACAGCAGTTCCACTCCCCAACGATGTCGATGGACATCTTTAAACAGATCGATGACGAGCGCATGGAGCGCCTCTCCAAGTATGGCACACCTGCCGCAATCCCGCAATGGGATGGATGGCGGGAGATGACCGAAGACGATCACTATCGTCTTATGTTCAAGCACCACGAGGAGAGCAAGCTTCCGGAAAACCCTGAGGCCAACGGCCTCTATTATTTGATTGGCATGGACCCGAATCGGGTCAATCTCCTAAAACGCACGGCAGCGCATGGTACGCTACCCACCATTGCTTCGGCGATTAACGTCGCACTAACAGAGCCTATGGTGGTAGACACGCCTGCAGTCGAGGGGCCTATAACCCCACCGAGGATGGAATCGGCACCTCCCCCTCCTGCAATTAACGTCGCAACGGAGGAGGAGTCAATGGTGACTGAGACGGGCGCGGCTGCGGGAGCATCGCCAGACGGGTCATAGACCCATATTAAAATTTTGTTGTGTAGGTACCTCCGAGTCCTTCACTCGAACCATTTCCGCTGATACGCACCCAGAGTTGCGTAGAGATACAGCCGACCCAGAGGCAGGGTCAATCTTAATTTTTGTTTTTTTTTTGTGTTCTTATTATGTTCGTATATACGCATTTTCCCTTGCATACTGCTGGCGCAACGTGCGCTCGTGTCTGATAAGGACTGCTTCTTATCGTGCCCAGAGGACGTATCTGCACTGCGTCTAAATGCTGACACTATACAGCCACGCGGTACGCGTGTTATTCATCTGTGAATTGCACTACCGTGCATCCCTTATCTCGTCCTACCTCCCTTCCTAAAGACCGAGTATTCGGTCTCATTGGGGGGTATGTAACGGAATTATCCGTGTTACTAGCGTCAACAACGCTATAATCGTTTATTAGAGTATTACGTAAGAGAACATCTTGTTTTCACTCTAAGTACTAGTCGAATCCGATATTGCGGTCTGATTTAGCACTTGTGTGAACACACAAGATAGTTCTACCTTGTAACTCAGGTTACAGGAACCCCACCACCTACCCCTGCTCTTGACAATGATAAGACTCAGGCTGGGCTCAGCGCAGCAATGCTATATTTAGCAACTTCTGTTGGTAAGAGTTGGCGGCTCACTCAGGCAACCAGGCGCAATGTGGGCTACACATGACTAGGCGACCACAGGACCTCTAGCGCATGGGACTTGACCACCTGACTTCTAGCGCACGGGACTTCACACATGACCTTGCGAGTTGCCAATGGCCATCAGCAAGCCAGCAATTCCTCAGCTCTGGTGCCTAGCAATTGGCGACGCTTACCACTTGCTGACACTTAGCGACCTTAATGGTGCCAGCCTCTTTGATGGTTTCAGACCTCAGATAGTCACCGTGTATTTGATTGCTTTCAGTGCTCACTTGTTGATTTAGTGTTTGCTGACTTGGCAAACGCCGCGAGTGAGCGCTTTCACACTCTATTCTTCTTGTCATACTCTACTCCATTTTGTTATCTAGCAACTTATAGTTTAATTAACACGGTGACTTAGCACCTATAAATACTGTACATATTTTGTCTTAGCCAGCATTGAATTCTATCCCCCACAGTTCAAATCACAACTTGTGCGCTCTAAGTTTCTCTGAGTCACTAAGTGATTTCCTGGTTTTACCGACTTCACTATGCTTGCCGCCTCTATGCCAGTCTTGCCGACTGTACGGTGCTATATGGGCACATTCCAACTATGTTATGTAGCCAAGTCCCTTACTGACTATTGGCACTCTAGTGCCTTGCAGGCTACACAGCTTAAATTGCTAAGCACTTTCATTACACTTCCTTAATTTTCCTTAACAAACTAGGTTTCTGGGACCCTGCCCAGACTCTCTCAACACTAGCGACTGCCCAATGCATTATTCTTCTCAGTTGCTAGGTACCGTTTACTCTAGACAGTGCTTAGCGACTTTTTGGGCATCATCAACGACACTCTCAGTCCTGTCGACCCGGGCACCCTCAACATCAAAATCATTGGTGCTGCACCCTTTGCTTGCATCATGAAGGACGGCACCCCTGCCTTCCAACTCCACATCACCCCCATCCTACTGGAAGAACATCTCCATGCCAAAACCACTCCCCTGGTATCACCCAAAACAGAAGAAGAGATCCTATGCAAAGTAATTCCTTCTGAGTATCACAAATTTGCTGACGTGTTCTCTGAAGGAAGCACCAAGGAACTCCCTCCGCACTGGCCCTACAACCACCAGATTGACCTCAAAGAAGGAACCACCCCTCTCTTCGGCAAAATTTACAACATGTTAGAAGTCAAACTCCATGCCCTGAAGGACTACCTCGATGATATGCTTGGAAAAGGATTCATTCACCCCTTGATCTCTGCCGCCGGTGCCCCAGTCCTCTTCACCAAAAAGAAGGACAGTTCCCTACACCTCTGTGTTGATTACTAGGAACTCAACCAAGTCACCAAAAAGAACTAGTATCCACTTCCCCTCATTGGTGACTTAGTTGATCGTCTCCACAGCACCAAGGTGTATACAAAAATTGACCTCCGGTCTGGCTATAACAACATCCATATAGCCCCGGGACACAAATGGAAGACCGCCTTCCATACACGCTACAGCCTCTTTGAGTACCTCATAATGACCTTTGGTATGACCAACTCCTCTGCCACCTTCCATGAATGACATCTTCCACAACATGAACAATGTTTTTGTTATCGTGTACGTGGACAACATCCTCATTTACTCAAACTCACTGGAGGAGCACCAGGGCCATGTCCACTGTGTTCTCAAACATCTTCGAGAGCACAATCTTCATGCCAAACTGGAGAAGTGCTCCTTCCACACTACCAAAGCTGAGTATCTTGGAGTCATGGTCACCCCGGACAGTGTTTGCATGGACTCTGCCAAGGTCGAAGCAATTCTTAGCTGGCTGCAACCCTAGAATGTCAAGGAGGTACAGTCCTTCCTGGGGTTTGCCAATTTCTATTGCTGGTTCATTGACAATTACTCTGGGATCACCAAACCCCTAAATCAACTCACATGCAAGGACACCCCCTGGAACTGGAACAGCAAATGCTAGAGCATGTTTGAGCTTCTCAAGAAGGCCTTCACCACTGCCCCCATCCTCTACCACTTCAATCCCTCCCTCCCTGTCATGCTCGAGTGTGAGGCCTCCGAGCTACTCACCATCATAGAGGCCTTCAAACAGTGGTGGGCGTATCTTGAGGGAGCCCCGCATCGCACTCGGACCACAACAACCTCCAGTATTTCACGACCACAAAACAGCTCAGTCGCTGTCAAGCTTGCTGGTTGGAGGTCCTCTCTGAGTACGACTTCACCATTCACTACTGCTCGGGACAACTCGGAGCCAAACCTGACACGCTCATTCAACGATCAGACGTGTACCCAAAGAAATCATTCAAAGCAGAGAAAAACGCCTTCAACCACCACGTCATGATCCCTACTGAACACCTTCACACTGTCCTGATCATAAACAAAGAAGGAATTCTCCAGCAAATTTGCAAGGCTCCCTCGGACAACTACTTTGCCCAGCACAACCTCCAAAACACTCCCACTTCTGACTCCCCCATTGACTCCTTGTTCACCCTATCCTCCAACAACCTCCTCCTCCTCCGGCACAGACAAATCTATGCTCTGGACCACAAAAACATATGGCTTGACATTCTCTGGCAATACGACAACCACAAGTTGTGAGGCCACCCTGGAATTCATAAGACATACCAACTCATCTCCTGCACATACTTCTGGCCTGGCTTGAAGGAGGACGTTGCTCGCTACGTCAAGGCCTGCAAGTCCTGTCTCTGGGCCAAGGTCTCCCGCCACTGCCCCTATGATCTTTTAAAGCCCCTCCCCATAGGATGTCGCCCCTGGTCCTCTATCTCTATGGACCATATTGTTGATACGATGCTGTACAGCATTCAGAGACAGAACATGCACCAGAAGTCAAAATAAACATTAAATATACAGGCTGAAAACTGTAAGCCTCCTGGTAGCAGTCTCTACCAGAGTATATTCCCAAAAACACCACAATAAATACATAGGAAGTACAGTAAAAGGACAAGGGATCAGCTCAGAGTCAAGTCAATAATAGTCAGTCACTGTAATGAGGAGGAGAAGCATGGGGGTTGGCAGAGGCATCAAAATTGGGATCAGATTGTGATGATCTGGATCAAAGAAGCAGATCTACCACTACCCAATTTGGCATGGCTAAATGGAGGAAGAAGGAAGAAGCATGGAATGCAGGGAAGGAATAAAAGGAGAAAAAGAAAATTTATGAATAGAAGCCAGACAAAAGGGGCAGGAGCAAATGGGGCAGAGGCAAATGGGGAAGGAAAAGCCAAGAATAGCAAAGAAGAATGATGGCTTCCAGAACTGGCTGGTGGCACCAAGACAATGGCCAAAAAAGGAATAGTGGAAGTAAATAGGATCAGTGGAAGTAAGAATGGAATGGTGGAAGATAAATGATGGCACTCAAAATAGGAAGAACAATTCAAATAATGGGTTGACAAATGGGCTTGGTAGTCAGGTGACAAGGTGGTCTATGCACTGTGGGGAAAGGTATAAATAGGCTAGGTAAATTAGAGAATAATCAGGC
>QLOM01000329.1:0-21497 GCA_003313785.1 Termitomyces sp. MG148
CAGCATCTACGAGTTGTATTTGAACGACTACGGAAGGCCAGTCTCTATCTCAAATGGAAGAAGTGCAAGCTGTACGCAACGAGTATAGATTGTCTCGGTCATGTCATTGACGAGAAGGGCATTCATCCGGATACGGATAAGCTTGACCGAATCCGAGAGTGGCGTCTTCCACGCACATATAACGATATCCAACGATTTGTCGGACTGGTGAACTATATTGGCAACTTCTTGCCAGACATCACGGCATACACTAGACCACTTATGGCCATGACCCAGAACGGGTCACCATTTCACTGGAGACCGCTGCATCAGCGGTGTTTTGAGATGATTAAGCGCATATGCGTGAAGACACCAGTCATCCGGCCAATTGATCCACACATTGACGAGCCTATCTGGCTCATATGCGACGCGTCAAAGACTGGGGTTGGGGCCATGTTTGGCCAGGGTAAAACGTGGCAGACTTGCCAACCAGCGGGGTTTATGTCCCGTAAATTCACTGCTGCTCAGCAGAATTATGCTGTACACGAGTTAGAAACACTCGCCATCCTGGAAGCCCTCCTAAAATGGGAGGATAAGTTGATGGGATATAAGATCCACATTATTACGGATCACAAAGCACTAGAGTTCTTTAAGACTCAGGTGCACCTGTCTCCGCGACAACGTCGCTGGATCGATTACATGTCGCGGTATCAGTTCAACATCACCTATGTAAAAGGTGAATTGAACAAGGTCGTGGATTGCCTGTCTCGATATTTTGAGAGTGATACTCAAGATGACGTCCATGACACGCATGACTATGTCCAGGCGGACAAACGTATTGATTCAGAGGGCGAAGATTTGCCTCTGCATCGGTTCCACAAAATCAGGGAACATAGGGTCGAGCTACGTGCCATGCGAGCGCAGGAAACATGTCGCAGTAGGCGACTACACGAACAGCGAGAGAATCGCGATATCGAAGCCCAGGTGCTAGTGGATCATGAGGCCCCTCAGCCAAGTGAAGAGACGAGGCAAGGGGTGCCTACGGGAGGTACTGGAATGACGCTCCAGCAAGCGCTGGAGTCACAGGACCATACGCCTGCACCGGCCGACTTAGGCAACGCACAATCCCGCACACGTATCCAGCAAGGATACAAGGATGATAATCTCTTCTCAGAGATTTTGAACAATCTTCAAGCGCATCCGCGCTTCAAGGTGGAGCAGCAGCTCGTCTACCTTACCAGACCCACGGGGTCCAAAGTCATCTGCGTTCCCCAGGAAAGGTCATTGATTACGACTATCCTGGACCAGGCCCATGGAGTAGTGGGCCACTTCGGAACTCAGAAAACGCTGGACTATGTGCGACGCTGGTACTGGTGGCCGCAAATGGCCAAGGAAACGAGCCAATTTTGCTCGACATGCGAACTATGTCAACAGTCAAAAGTATCGACATTGAAGCCACCAGGAAGGCTTCACTCGCTACCGATACCAGTCAAACCTTGGGATTCGATCGGGATGGACTTTATAGGTCCGTTTCCCGAGTCGAAAGGCTTTAACTACCTGTGGGTAGTGATCTGCAGAATGACCAGTATGGTCCATCTCATTCCGGTGAGAACCACCATGACAGCGTCGGACTTGTCGTGGATCTATCTCAAGGAGATAGTACGCCTCCATGGACTGCCAAGCTCAATCGTAAGCGATCGAGACGCTAAGTTCACTTCCAAATGGTGGAAGGAGTTGCACAAACTGCTGGGAGCAAAGTTGCTCATGTCAACGTCGTTTCATCCGCAAACGGATGGTCAAACGGAGCGCGCAAACAGAAATGTCACGCAGATCCTGCGAGCGTTCGTACGTCCTGATCAGAAGGACTGGGTGGATAGATGTCCCCTCGTGGAATTTGCAATAAACACGAGTATATCAGAAACTACAGGGTATTCACCCTTTGAACTCAACAATGGCTACATGCCATCCATGATTTGTGAACTTCGTACGGACGAAGTTATTCATGTGGGAGTAAAGCAGTTTGTGCGCAACGCGTTGAGGAATCTGGCGAATGCCCATGACGCGATTATAGAATCGCATGTATGGCAGACCAAACATGCGAATAATCGCAGACGTGATGAGCCAGACATTGAGAAAGGGAGCCTTGTGTACCTTTCGACGAAGAACTTGAACCTGCCGAAAGGCAGGGCGAGTAAGCTGTGTCCGAGGTGGATTGGACCATATAAGGTCCTTGAGGCAGAGCCGAACACGTCTAACTACGTGTTGGAACTACCCCAGGCGCTGCAAGCGCGCAGGATAGTCCCCAAGTTTCACGTGTTGCTATTGCGACTGTATATGGCCAGTAGTGATGCGCTATTCCCTAATCGCGCAACTCCGGAGCCATATGACTTTGGAACTGGCAACGACCAGGAGTGGTTCGTGGATGACCTCATAGGTCATCGGTGGACGAAGGGAAGCCTCGAATTCAAGGTAAGGTGGAGCCTAGGTGATACTACCTGGGAACCGCTAGTGAACTGCAAAGACCTTGCAGCAATGGACAGGTACCTAGAGTTGCAGGGCGTGAAACGCCCTCAACAGCTAGCAAAACGCGCATAATGCGTGTGTGGTGGTGGAAGGTGGACAAAGTCCACTCTGATAGCCGGTAAATAACCGGGTGGCTACTATTGTGGCCAATTGTGGCCGCTGTGCCTGTATATGCGACTATGATTGCCGGTGAGACGCCGGGCGGCGTGTATTTGTGGTTGTTTACACCACTAGCGGAGTTGGGAGATTGTTTTTTTTTCTTTGCCCAAGTCCCAATACACGTAGTCTACGTGTCCAGTGAAGATGGCCTATTGGGGGCCGCAAAAGAGTGTTCAGAGTCGGCTAGGCTCTAGTGGAGGGGGGAGACCCCCGAATATACAAATGTCAACTCAGAGGCAACCGCCATATCCGGCGGCGAGCCAGTTTCAGTCAGCGGTGGCCTATCCAGGCCGTGATGAGCCGCTTCCGTACCAGACACCCCTCCACTCGCAAGAGATGGAGGTCGATGACGAAGGGCGCTACGGGCGCCCAGAGGACAGCACGTGCCGTGAGCGCTACTATCAGGAACCGTCATCACGTCCAACTGCGTCGTATCCGACGTATGCGGGTGTGGTGACGGGGCCGCCGTCAGTACCATGGGCGCACCGGCCCATGGAGGAGTCATATGGGGAGCCTGCGCCACAAGCGCAGATTGTAGCTGGGTCAGAAGGGCTGTTGGGCAGACTGGAAGCAGCAGGACAGCCAGTCCCTGCAACTGCGTCCTTCCTGCAGGACAGTTTGGCCGTGATGGTGATGGAGGGGCTGCTCGACCAAATCGAGCTGATGAAGAGGCAGCACGTCGCAGCGCTGGAGCAGATCGAACACGCGTCTAAGCGCAAAATCGCCACGAGTGAGGAATCGACTCCTGAGGTCAAGAGGGCTAAATATCAGCCCAGTCGACCGGTCGCCCCTCCGCGGGCAAGAATGCCGTCGGAAGCGCAATTTGCGCGCCATGAGCAGCCTGCTCAGCCCGTGGCTTCGTCATCGCGGTTACCCGAGTCGGGCCCACAGGCCTCTTCAGAGTCGCTGGCTGCCGTCAGTGAACCCTTGGCAGGTCTGTCCCTGGGTCAGCGGGGAGCCGCATCATCTTGGGCCCCACCTAGGGGGCCCAAAACCGTTGCTGGGGCGCCAAGAGCACCCGTTATTGTCACGCCTCGCACTGAGCCTGGAGGGAGAACTCTGGCGTGAAATGCGCCTGCCCCTCCGGTGGCTCAGCCACAATCAGAATCGACCGCCCTGACCAAGTTGGGGCCGTCTCGTCAGCGCCGCAGCCGCAAGCCGCCTCTTGATGCCTCCAAATTGGAGGTTATAATCTTCCCTGCTGGCATTCCCGCACGAGCGGGAGAAGTCCAGATGTTGTTCATGCTGCCGGTGGTTGTACCGGCCTCACCAGAAAAGTTCTCCGTGGTTGTATTGACCCCAGACCCCCGCACGCCAGGAGCAGTACGATGGTCTGGTGGCGACCTCAAAGGGGAAGACCGTGCCTGAAAAAGGCAAAGCAGCAGTACCCTCCTTGTCCGACGAGAGCGACTATGGGGAGTCGAGCTCGGAGCAGGAGGAGGAGGGGGAGGAGGAGGAATCGGCCGCGGACCGGTTCCAACGAGTATCGTGCAATAAGCGCGTTGCAAGAAAGAAGGCGATTCGCGCCAAAGAGTTACAGGCCCAGAAGTATAGGGCCGAGGCTGAATTTTTGGGGAAGATCCCAGATGGCTTGGGGGTGAAAGTGTGGGGGCCGCTCGATATTGAGCGAATGAATTCGTGCTTTAGAGGAGCACTCAGCCATTGCACCTATTATTCGTATGCCACGAATACGGTGCTGATGGGAGCTGACGCCAATAGAGCGGCAGCATATGAGTTTTCCTCTGGCCATCGTGCTCACATCCCAGGCACGATGGTGTATAAGCACGCCCCACGCGGCCTTCCCCGCACTCCGTTAGAGCTCGACCGGCTCTATAAGTATTATGTGAACGCACACGTCCCGCGCTGCAACAGAATCGTTGCGTACATGCTGATCACAGAGCTCCAGATGTTCACGCAGTGAACAGTTGAGGCTCTGCATGATCGAACCATGCAGCTCCTGATGAAGGAGCCTCAATACCAGGACCTCGTCAACCCGATGCAGGGACCTGAAGACCTCGCTCTTGTCGAGCGACGACACATTCCGGAGCGCTTTCTGCGCACGAAAGACAATGGCACTGCGGCGTTGCGCGTAATGCGCACTCAGGATCCAGCCACCCCATTCGACCTTGACCAGTTGGCGCAGTACGCGCTGATCTTTGGCTGACCTGGGTTGGAAAATACCTATCAGGGTATCGCCGTGGATCATGCCTATCGGATGCACTGGCGGACCCTCTTTGGGTTTGCCTTATGTTGAGCTCTGTGCGCTAACAGCGCAGCCAAGCCGGTGATTGTGCGGCGCATGACCCTCGTCGTCGCCCGTCCAGGGCTTTACCGCGAGGCAATTGCCTCGTATGATGCCATGTTCCCCGGGCAGCCATTTGAGCCCCAACGTGGGCCGCAGCTCGAAATTCACCAAGTTCACGTGCCCGACGACCATGCACAGAACTTCTCCGACAACGACGCGTTACGTGTCCTTCTACATAACCGGATCCCGCTGGAATGGGTGGACCACGCGTATACGTACAGCGTAGTCTTCCTGGAACAGCAGTTCCACTCCCCAACGATGTTGATGGACATCTTTAAACAGATCGATGACGAGCGCATGGAGCACCTCTCCAAGTATGGCACACCTGCCGCAATCCCGCAATGGGATGGATGGCGGGAGATGACCGAAGACGATCACTATCGTCTTATGTTCAAGCACTACGAGGAGAGCAAGCTCCCGGAAGACCCTGAGGCCAACGGCCTCTATTATTTGATTGGCATGGACCCAAATCGGGTCAATTTCCTAAAACGCATGGCAGCGCATAGTACGCTACCCACCATTGCTTTGGCAATTAACGTCGCACTAACAGAGCCTATGGTGGTAGACACGCCTGCAGTCGAGGGGCCTATAACCCCACCGAGGATGGAATCGGCGCCTCCCCCTCCTGCGATTAACGTCGCAACGGAGGAGGAGTCAATGGTGACTGAGACGGGCGCGGCTGCGGGAGCATTGCTGGACGGGTCATAGACCCATATTAAAATTTTGTTGTGTAGGTACCTCCGAGTCCTTCACTCGAACCATTTCTGCTGATACGCACCCAGAGTTGCATAGAGATACAGCCGACCCAGAGGCGGGGTCAATCTTAATTTTTGTTTTTTTTTTTTTTTTTGTGTTCTTATTATGTTTGTATATACGCATTTTCCCTTGCATACTGCTGGCGCAACGTGCGCTCGTGTCTGATAAGGACTGCTTCCTATCGTGCCCAGAGGACATATCTGCACTGCGTCTAAATGCTGACACTATACAGCCACGCGGTACGCGTGTTATTCATCTGTGGATTGCACTACCGTGCATCCCTTATCTCGTCCCACCTCCCTTCCTAAAGACCGAGTATTCGGTCTCATTGGGGGGTATGTAACGGAATTATCCGTGTTACTAGCGTCAACGACGCTATAATCGTTTATTAGAGTATTACATAAGATAACATCTTGTTTTCACTCTAAGTACTAGTCGAATCCGATATTGCGGTCTGATTTAGCACTTGTGTGAACACACAAGATAGTTCTACCTCGTAACTCAGGTTACAGGAGCATCGCGGGGGGTCGCGTCAGAGGCGCAGGATGCGCAGGCTTGCGGAGGTTGCGCTTGAGCTCCATGAGCTGCCATTGCTCCCAGGCCACCCGGTACCATGCCAGGACCTGGTCATCAGCCGGTCGACCCTCCGCAAGGTTGTCAATGCGCTCCATCAGGGTCGGATGGAGCCCTTCCCGAAAGGTAAGGCAGAGTTGCAGGCCGTCGGGGTACTCGGCCTGCTCGACCAATGCGCAGAACGAGTTGATGTACTCGTCCAGCAAGCGTTTCCCTTGGCCGTACTGCTCTCTATCCCTCAGGATCAGCGCGGCGCGTTTGGCGGGGTTCCAGGGAAAGAACTCATCCCGGAACTCTTGTTTGAACTCGGCCCAGTCCGTAAAGCTCGCGACGCCTCCAGGGCGTCAGAAAACCCTCAGCGCGTAGGTGGCTGCTTGTCCCAACTTCATGTAGGACAAGACCCATGCAATTTTCAGCTCGTCAGATACGAAATTGTCACCACAGAGCTGGAGATAGGTGGCGCACAACTGGAGGAAGCGTTCCCTGGACGCGCAGTCGCCGTTGTAGACATCAGAGGTTGCCGGGCGCGGGATGTTGGAGCGCTCCCATGCCAGGATGGGGGATTGCACAGTATGTGGGCGCTGCACTGGCGGGGTAGGCGGCAGAGGGTTAGGTGCCACCGAGGCAAGGCGTTCAAGGAGGGTACGGAGAGAGTCGGAGATGGTGTCGGTGGTTTGTCGGAGGTGGGTGAGTTTGGCGGAGTGCTGGGTAAGGGAGGCTTGAGTGAGTTGCACCTGCGTTTCTAGGTGGAGCAGGCGGGTCCAGGCTTCCTCGCCGGAGGCGGCAGCGTCCAGGAGCGCTTCTGGAGCGGCGGGCTGAGACATAGACAAGGCAGTGCTTAAAACCGATGGGGGAGCAGCGAATAGGAGCCAAGCGGTGTTTGGCGGCTATAGGGGGCTACCAGACCGAGATTAGGAGACTTGTTCTGCTGTAAGGGCGACCTCCGGAGGTTGCGGTTAAGTCACACAACTGGCAGAGGGAAATCCAAAGTGTATTAGAGACAGTACATATTACAGGGAAATAACTAATCACCTGGCAGAGGGAAATCTGAAGAGAACAAGTCTAAGGATTCCTCTGCCATGGCGTGGCGCATCAGTATGGGGGCGGAGGCATGAGAACGACTGTACAACATCTTGGAGAAGTCCAACGACTGCAAGGGAGCATCCCAGAGACCTCCGGGATGACCAGAAAAGGAAATGGCCAGAAAAGGAAGTCCGGGGGGTCCCAGAGATCTCCGGGATGGCCGGAAAAGGAAGTCTCCTGACAGTTTCTAATGTTCGCTGGCCTCCTGTATCAGCAGTTGTTTTGTTGTTTATTTCTTGCCATTCCACTTCCTGGTTTGGTACCCTCCGTTATACTTGGTTTGCGGTATGCATGGTATGACCCTGCATGGACTTCGGTATTTTTGTTCCAGGCTTGCTGTCCTCTCCTTATAAAGTCTGGTGCCGTCCTCCACTTACCACATCCTGTAGTATGTCCCCTGAACCTGTCACCAATATTTCCCGCCTCCTTGATGAAGCCGCTCGCAGTTTTATTTCTTTGGCCGATCCCCTGCTGACATCCATCCTTGTCCGTGCTGATGACCCCCTCAATGACTGTGAGGTCGTCGAGGACCTTGCTGTTCTTTACCTGTCTTGTACCACCGGTCGAGGCCTTGGTCGCAGTTGGCCCCGACTTGACTGCATACGGCACCTCCTCGTCAAACGTTGGGAGCGAAATTGACAGGCCCCTTGGGCGCCCCCTTTGTCCCTCGTCGCGTTGGCTGCCGCTGATGACCTGGACCTTCCGATTGTCCTTTCCTCTTGCGCTTTGCATGGAGATTGTCCTTCCTCCCCTATTTCGGTTTCCTCCACAGAATCTTTCACAGAATCTTCCGACGTATGTTTCTTGTGTGTTAGGCCTCTCTGCTTTTTGACTGATTAGCAGTTTCCGATTTAGGATGAACCTTCCTGTCCTCCCACGCATCACCTTCCTGATGATGCCGGTTGGCTTCTGCCCACTTTACCGTATTCCGTTGATTTCCGCTCTAGTCATGGCCGCCTTCATTGTCACTGACAGCAGTGCCATACCGCTATAGAAAATGCTTTTACCGGTATTGATAATGCCCGCCACCAGTTAGTTGTTGCGTGGCATGATCTCTGGGCATTTGGGGGTTGGTGCCTTGCCTTGCTTTGGTATGAGGAGGAGTGCGCGCTTGCTCTTGAGTGGCAGCGTGACCAGGGTTATGTTCATCGTGGTTCGCCTAGTCCTGCCTAGTTCTCCTAGTTTCTAGTTTGCGTTCAGTAGTTTGTGCTTCTTGGTCTGCTTCCGTCGTCCTTTCTCCTTTTCCATTACATCTCCCTCAAACTTTAAAATTAGACTGCCCCCAGTCGATAGCCAAATTGTTAGTGCTTTCTCGAAGCTTGTCCCTGAACTGTTGATCAGGCCAGAAGCGCGCTTTCCTGACAGGGAAGCTCGGTGTCTTGTTTAGGCTTCTCATGCCGGCTCCTATAAGTAGCCAGCGCCGTTCGCGCCCTCTCCTCCCTTTTCTGCACAGCCATTATGTCCCACCCTCCTGCCAATTCTTTCCACGCGTCCCTTGCCCATCAATACCTGACCCGAGCCAACGAGGCCCTGGACTGCTTTGCCCATCTCCCTTTGGGCGGTTCTAACGACGAGACGGCTGTCTTTGGCCTTGCCAGTCTGATTGGCAGTTGGAACAACCTTAGCGAGCACGGGGTGCAGTGGCCACGGTATGCCAAGGCTCGCCATGAGTTTCTTCGTCGCTGGGGCCCCCGTCGGGACAAACCGTGGGCCCACCGGCTAGACGACATGGTGGTATGTTGTTCCACCGCCTCCCCTTTTGTGACATCATTGATCTGTGCCCCAGCTTCCCAAAGAGCGGGCCCTTCTTGCGCTGGACACCCTTCCCGTGCTTCCTGCTCCCGCCCCAACCGCTACCACGCTGTCGACCAGTGCCCCTACCCCTGAAGTCCCCCGCTACACCGCTGCAGAAAAAGGGAAGGGATGCGCCTCTGATCCCCCCGTTTCTTCTGCGTTGGTTCCTACGGGCGTCCGTCCAGCCCCTGACGCCGCCACCGCCCCCCACGCCCTAGTACCGACAGGCGTTAAGACTGTTCCGAAACGGCCGGCTTGACGCCCCGACCCTTCTGCAGCCGATGACGTGGCGCGGGCATTGGCCTCATTCCAGGTCCCTTTGCAGGTACGTACTTCTTTGTTCTGCTGCCTGTCGCCCGGTCCTGAGTTACCTTACCAGTTCTCCCCGGCCGACCTTGCGTTCCTCATCCCTCCGCCACACACTCCACGACTCCATCCTGACAATCCCGCCTGGGGAGCCGGTACCGCTGTTCCCGCAGGCAAGGGAACCATACGTCTCCTGGATTTCCCCACCCGGCGTCGCGCGCACGAGGAGCAGGGCCCGGTAAGTCCTTGCCTGTCTCCTGTGTGTGTACCGGTTGTCCTTATCTGTCCACAGTGTGATTCCTGCATCATAAAGAATATCAATGGTTTTTGCTGGTACCCCGGTCCCCAATGGCCTTGTCATCCCTGTACCATCACCGCAAAACGCTGTACCTTGTCTGGCGCGAGTTTATGTAATTGCAAAGCTACCAACCACAACGCCGTGGGCCTTGCCATTCATGTTGCCTGTGTTTGTGCCGCTCGCGAGTTCCTCCGGCTTCATGGGAGAGGTGCCGAGATCGAGCGTGGCTTCTCTGCCGGTGTTGGCTTTTGGGCTCGGCCTCCTCCCGCCCTTAAGCGCAAGCGCCCTGCTGACCCCGCTGCAGACAACAGCCCTTCCGACGGTGGTGAGTACATGCCTCCTTCAAAATGGTCGTGGAGCCTCTTGACCCCTCCTACGGAGACCTTGACCCACGTCCTGCGCCCGCGTCCTCCCTCTTTTGAACCCGCTCGCCCGCCTCCCAATCCTCGCCTTATACCGTTTGTGATCCTGCCCCCTGTCCCCCGCGCCTATCTTGCTTACGCCATACAATCCAGCCCTCTGCCTCCACCAGCTCCTTCCCCTCCTACTGTGGCTTCCCTCCCTTCCGTTACCATCATTCATCAGGTTCCCTCCCGCACCACTCCTAGCACGGGCCATTCTTCCAATGCGTCCACTAGCACCTCGTCCTCTGCCACTCCCACGGTTCCCTCCGCTGCGCCTCCTTCACCTGATCCCGATGCCAACGCTGATGCGGAAGGCAAAGACGAGGGGGTCCCCAGTTATGACGGTTCCTCCACCAGTTCCAGCGGCCGCGCTTCGCCCTCCCCCGTGGACCTCATCGATCTATCGTCCGACTTTGGTCCTCCGGCGGTTCCTTTGGTTGTTGCACCTGCTGTTTCCCAACCGGAACGCGATTGCCCCGAAGCGCCTCCTGCGCCTCCAGCACCTGACCCCAATACCGACGCTGACGCGGAAGGCGAAGACAAGGGGGTTTGCAGTCATGACGGTTTCTCCACCAGTTCCGACGGCCGCGCTTCGCCTTTCCCCGTGGACCTTATCGATCTATCGTCCGACTTTGGTCCTCCGGCAGTTCCTTTGGTCGTTGCACCTGCTGTTTCCCAACCGGAACGCGACCACCCCAAAGCACCTCTGGCGCTGCGCCCTGGATGTCTTGTATAGCACGTGCGTTGTCCAAAACCCCATCTTCGTCAGCCTGGCAGCCTTATCGCCCGGTATGTCAATCCTCTACCTTGGATTATTTTTCCTGACCTGCCCGCAGCCTTCCCCTAACTACCCACCGCTGCCCCCTACCCTCCTAGATGCCGAAGACTGGCCGCGCCTTCCGTCTGGTCTGACCGCTCCCGTCAACTTCTACCAGTCCCAGGCCACCCTTGAGCGCAATCTTGACCGGGCCTGCGCCATGCTTCAGTCCTACCGAGTCCGAGTCGAAGCTGACCGCCAACGTTATCTAGTGGCCCAACAAGCCCTCTCCACCTCCACCTTACAGTCGAACGCCGTCGCCCATTTTGCCGCGGAGTGCCATAGCGCTATCCAGTGGCAAGTTCGAAACCGCATCCCTGCCGATGCCTTCCTGCCGGAACGCAGCCCCCCCCTCTCCAACGTCATCCCCCTGGAAGACTTTGATCCCTCCGAAAGCGACTCTGACATGGATTGTTCCTAGGCCCGCAGATTAGTGTCCCCAGACTTAGATGTTTTTTGTACTTAGATGTCTTGGTGTTCCGTAATATATCTTGTTCCCTGCATGCAACCATTTTGTGCTCAGTTTCCATCATTGCGCGCTGTAAACATTGAAAATTTAACTTATTGGTTAGTGATCTTTGTGGCTTTGGCCACTCGTTAATCCTCGTGTTGTTCTTCTTGGTTGGTCCCATAGTTTTCTGTAGCCCCTTCCTCATCGTCCAGCAATTCAGTTTCCTCCAGCTCCCGTAGCCTTGCTGTATCAATGTCCAAGGCCGTGTCCGGCAGCTCGATACGTTCCCTTGGAAAGTATGGGATGAGCCAAAACGCCGCTACCGGCCGGTGTAGTACCGACCCGTCCAATTCGCATAGAACGTATGCTCCCCCTCAGTTACGTGACACCACCACCAGCGGGCCCAAGTAACACAGTTTCATTTTCCGGTTGTGCATAACCTCTATCCTTGTATTCCTCATCAATACTAGTGCGCCCCGCTCGAAATCGTAATCTTTGATAGTGGCCGCATTGTCCTGTTCAAAGCGGATTGCTGCCTGGCGGCGGGCTTCAAACACCGTGCTATGTAGCCATTCTAGTTGCTCGTATCGTCGTTGCAGATCAATAGCCCGTCGCACTACCAAGTCCATTGCAGACAAAATTGTGTTTGGCGGCGGTTGTAGGTAAGTGGCTTCTATGATGTCGGCCGGCAGTAGCGGATGTGTCCCAGTGGTGGCGTAGTACGGCGAACATCCCATCCTCCGCCGCACCGTTACTCGTTCCGACCAAAACACGGAATATGCGGCCTCGCTCCACCAACTTTCATCCCCGTCTACGGCCTTGAAGAGTGCTTGTCTTATGTCAAAGTGTGGTCTTTCCACTATCCCGTTGGCCCATTTATTGTAACCCGATATCTGAATATGGTGTAGGTTATACTTCTTTGCCAAATGTGCGATGGCCTTGATAATGGGCGCCCTGTTGTCGGTTACTATTTTGTGCAGTGTTCCCCATTGGCATATGATGTTCTCAAATATCCAGTTACCGACTGCCTCCGCGTTCTCTTTTGGCATCATCCAAAATTCAGGCCAATGTGTCAGGGAACATTGGCCTTGGATGATATACTTGAAGCGGCGCGACTTGGGCATGACCATGGTGTCTATATATATTTTTCCAAAGAGGGGTGCTGGAGTCGCTACGATCGGCAGGATTGATAGCTTGGTAGTTTGCTGTACCTGACAGATGTGACACGTCCGCACATACCAAATGATATCCGCCTGCACTTGCAGCCACCAGAATCGTTCCAATAAAGCCGCCCTGGTCGCATACATCCCTCTGTGGCCTAGGTCATCGTGCATTGCTTGCAGTATTCTGATCCTCTTGTCGGGTTTGATAACTAGCTTGTGTGCTTCAGCGTCATCCCGTCTCCAGAGTCTGCTTCCGCTGACAAAGAAGTTCGTGGCGTACCAGATGAACCGTCGGTATTCTTCATCTTCCATGTTGCTGGGTCGAACCAAATCCCCTATCCATTTCCTTATCCTTTCCACGTGGTGGTCTTCTGCCTGAGCCTTTGCGCTTCTAGGTACGGAGTTATATACCAAATGGGTATTGTCATTGCGTAGCTCCCATGGCTCCTCCGCCAAGCAAACTTCTGGTTTCTCGGTTGTGTCTCCTTTGTCCGTAAGTCCATAGATTGCTACCACTGTATCTTGTTTCCGGACATTTGAATCATACTCGACTAAGGGTGGTAGGCAGTGTCCGAGTGGTGACGCTTCCCTTAGTACCCAAGCCGGCGGTTGTGAGATATGTAAGAAACCGTGCATCTGATCTATCTAGTCGTCGAAGACCTCATTGTCGCCCTTGTCTGGTTCTGGGTCACCCAGCTGTCATGGTCGGCGGGACAGTCCATCCGGCCCATGGAATTTGCTTTTTACATGAACCAGGTCAAAGTGAAACAGTAAAATCACCATGATCCAACGGTTTATACTTGCCGACGGTTGAATATCCGGATGAGATAACATACCCTTGATGTACCGCACATCCACCTCAACAATGAGGTTCCTTACACCAATCAAATACATCCGCATATTTTGCAAAGCCCAAAATAGACCATAAAGCTCCAATTTCGGTTGGCTGTACCTTGATTCCCGGTCATTAAGCGTTATGGACCCAAAGCGATTATATCTCCGTTGCTTCCGATTTTCCATGGCACACTGGCAAAGGAAGAACCCCACGGCGATGTAGGAGGTATCCACCGCTAAGATGACCAGATCTGCCGAGACGTAGTCTATCGGTACAAGGGAATTTGCAGTTTTAAGTGCTGCCACTAAATCCCATTGCGCCGCAACTTGTAAGTCCCCAAATTTGAACGGTACGTCCTTACGCATCAGTTTGACAATGTGGTGTGCTCGGTGTGCGAAGTTTTTTACAAATATCCGTAAAACCCCTATGGACCCTAGGAACGCGCAAACCTCAGATATGTCTCCACAGAGTCCCCACCGTTCCAACAGCCCTAGTCAGCTTTCTTCTGGAATCTGTCCTTGCGATGTGCATACGTGCCCTAAAATTTTGACTTGTTCCACGCAAAGTACCAGTTTGTGTCCTGAGAATGTACCTCCGCAGTACTTCATCCGCTGTAGTACCCGGTTTAGGACCTCAAAGAATTTCCAAAGTGCCAGTCTTATGTTTGGGTTCCAGGGATGCGTGGCGGGTTCTCTGTTAATTAGTTTCCAATCCTTCGGGCCCTTAACGCCGACGTCATCAATAAATACTAGCACAAATAAGGGGATCTCCAATTGCAGGATAAAGACCACGTCGTCATGGAAGATTGGTACCGAGTTAGTCCATCCCATCGGTAAGGTCACCAACCTCAATGCCCTGAAGGGGGTCTGGAAAGTCGTAAGATCGCGCGAGATCGGAGATATTAAACGCTCATCGTATCCAACATATAGGTCAAGTGTGGCACCACAGATTCTTCCTGCAAACGACTTGGCTACATGATCCGGGTATGGTGGGACGCCTGAGTGCCGAATAGTTACCCGATTAAGGGGTTCCAAGCTGTGTACGATCCGTAGCTTACCATTCTTTTTGAGGACGCAGAACCAACATGATCGGTAGGAAGAATTTGATGGTTCATAGATGCCCGCTTTGATTTTTGTGCGTATTATCTCCATAATTTCCCCTTCTAAGCCTGGCGGTATCGGGATGTTCTTTTCGTTCCAGGATACATGTGGTATGGTCAGAATGACGATCGGAGGGAACATTGCCGGGTTAAAACTCCCTTGCTTGGTATCTTCCCATGCGAACGCCCGATTCTGTTTTGCCATAAGGTCAGTGAGTACCCTTAGTTTGGCTTTTGATAGGAAACCAGTGTCGTGATCTTTTATGAACTGTTCCAGCCGCTCTGCCATAAACCGCCCTGTAGGAACCGTTGGCAGTGGATTTGGATCTAGGGCGGGTATTGATGCTAGTGGGTCTCCGATAATATTCCTTTTGATGCGGTAGTCCTCTGCCACGTGTCCCGGTACTGGTTTCATCTTTAAGGCTACAGGTTTATACTTTTTCTTGGTCTGTACGCCCTTGCGTTTTGCTATTCCGGCAAACATCCCCAGTGGGTTGTCGGCCCTAGTCTTGGTCGGAACTTCTGTTCAGCAAGTCTGACGATCGTCGTTACAGGTGGTAGCTTTTTGTTTTGCGTGCCCTAGAAGGTAACTGTCAGTGAGTAGTATTGAATCATCAGGGGCGATGTGTTTGAACAGTTCAGATGTGGTGATATAAAGGTAGGCCAACGTGGCCTCATATGCTCCTTGGGAGCTGTTTTCTATAGGTTGCTTGGTAAGTACATGCTTGGGATTGGAAGAGGATAAGCTGTTCGTAGAGACCGTTCCTTGAACGGCCTTGTCAATTAGTGCATATGATATAATTTCTGCGGTATTGTCCTTGTAGTTGTATTCCAGCGTCAGCGCAACATATCCGTGATCACCGCCAATCACTTCCTCGATGCTGTCCAAAAACACTTGTGACCTTTGGTATCCGCCGGAACATACTGTTGGGTGGGCCGTCTCTTATCCGGGGGACTCCCACAAGGATAAGTAGGTATTGTTCGTATGGCCCCCGTGTTTGGGTTGGTTATGGTGATCGACATATTTTCCACGCTATGTGTCTTGACTGCACTCCTGGTGAGGACATCAAAGGGTTTTTCTAAGAGTACATCATATGCCGGTTGACGGATGACGTGTATCTGTAAGAAAAGGATTATATCGTCGAATACGCACAGCACGTTAGTCGCTAATCCCAGGGATGCATCGATGGCTCCGTTGGCGCTTTGCATATGCAATACAATCGACGGATCATAGGAGATCCCGATCCGATTTGCCACATCTTCCGACATTGAAATTATCTGGGACCCACTATCCATGATACATTCCACTTCCGCTTTCTGTCCTATGAGCGCGGTTATGGACCTAAGCAAATCGGTATCTTGGGCTATGCAGAACTTCTCCGGAATGGCGCCTAGCGGTAAGGATTTGAGGTAGTTTAACACCAGGTCTGACAATGTTTGCAAGGCGTAGTTGATGGCGGTCAGATTGTTGGTGTTAGAAAGAATATGTAAAGATTTTCCGCTACTATCCACCACCTCAACCAAAGAGGTTTGTGCTTCCTCTACCCCATTGTCCATAATTTCTTCTATCTGGGCTGTATTTGTTGCCAAGATGCGTTTCGGCGTAACCGCTGCCCTAGCCAAATTGCGTACATCTGGTGCAATGCTCAGGACTTCCCCGACTGTCATTGTGACGTGAGCCTCCATCAACCGTCCAAAGACCGCTTTGGTGTGTTCTACCAATTGGATCGGTACCTCTGTTTGGTAGGCCCCGTTGTTTTGCTTGTCTGGCTTGCCCATCACCCTGTCTGTGGGGGGAACATATCGACGCAGGATGCCAGAGAACAGGTGTAGCGGTGCTTCCGGATCCGGCACCTCGGTGACTGTAGGCCTGTTGGCGGGTCGGTTAGTTCCTTCGGTCGGCGTGGTTTGATTGACCGGAGCAGCCTCGGGAGTGGCCATTGGCCGGTAGTTGGTTAACAGATGCTTTGCTTTGGGGATCTGGACCCCATCCATTACCTGGCAGTTACGGTTTCCCACCTCCTGTAATTCTAATACTTCCAGTTGCTCTTTGAGGGCTGCAATCTGCTGCCCTATGTCTGTAATGACGTTTGCAAAAGTAGCCAAGGGCGCTGGTACCTGTGTTTTTGCCAGAGAAATTTCAAACACCAACTGCTGGATGTTGGCCTGAACGGGATCCAGGTTCACATTGGCCGAGAGAGTTTCCATGGCTATGTTGCCTGGGTTGCAGCGGTGGTACTCGTCAACCCTGTCTTTGTAAAGGGGTTTACTGGGGTTGTAGGGAATGAAACCGCCCAACGGAAGAACTACCTTTCCTTCCGCATTTTGTCGGCATCGCCCCCACAGGATGTAGTCTTCGAGAACGTTACATCTGCTCCTGACCATAGTATGCCCGATTTCTCCACAGAAATGGCAGCCATCCCCTAGCGGCGGACGGCTATTCTGTCGGTTGTTCCCTATCCCTCCTCTGCTTGGGGCCACCACTTTTTCTAGGGCTGCCACCACGGCCAATTTTACGATATTGCCAAGGTCTTCTTTTTTAATATATCCGCTGTCTGTTGCGGGCGTATTTGCAGTGCTGCGCGTTGTTTGCGTTCCTGGTGCCGGTAATACCCCTCTGGTGTATCCTGTTGGCAGGGCGGGGGTTGGCACGGAACTGGTATCGGTGCTGTGCAATATCCATACGCCGGCCTCATATACCTGACTAACCTCGTGAGGCTCGTCAGGGTGGTGGTTGGGAGCTAAGATCTCCAACCGTCTCGCTATTTTTGTCCATAGCGACGTTGGGAATCCCTGCTGGAAGTACTGCTTTTCCTTGTTTGCGGAGATTTTGTCGTGACTCTTTAGCCATTGCGCAATTTGTTGGAACGTTCGGTAATAGTCCGAGAGCTGGCCCAATGTGGTTAAGCCCGTACGGAACGTGCCCGTTACGTGCCTTTCCAGGTTGCTCACCGCCCATTTGGCTTGCTCCTCTGCTCTGGGATATAATTTCACAATTGCGGCTTTCCACTCAGCATAGGTGTACGGGTGGTTTGGTTCGCCAGTATTACCTTTGAACTGCGGAATACACGTCCATAGTTCCGCCGTGTCGTACAACACATATTGTGCCACATATTCCTTCTTATGGCGCTCGTCCATGACCTGGCAATCGCGAAACAAGTATTCTAATTTGCGGAAGTAGTGAGGCAGCTCCCTTGGCTTGTTTTCATTCCATTTTGGGGCTGTTCCGCTGCCCCTGGTTGGCATCCGTGAAGCGGTGTTTTCCTCCATTCTCCTGGGTTGACTGTTTTTGATTAGTTTTGGTGGGTGCTGAATGGGTGTCAGTCGGGGAGTGGCCGGTACCGATATGTCGAATGAGAAGAATTCGTCTAGCGGGGTTACCGGTGATAAGTTTCTTGGGAATAGATCTGGGATATCATCAATGGTTAGTCTCCGGTATGCCACTTCTAGTTCTTCCGCTAAGGTAGGCGGTATGTGGCGCCTTGTTGAAGGGGTCAGGTCGGTTAATCCAATTCGGATTGGGATTGTTGGTAACGGCGGGAAAAGACTCAATGGTGGTTCTGCAGCTTCCTGGTGTCGCCTTTGTGCTCTAGTTTCTGGTGGTATTCTGTAAAAGAGTCCCTTGCGGTGGGCTCCAATATGATAACGTCACAAACTTCCTATAAGCAGAATGTAGACTTATTGCAAGTCTGTTATTATTAGCGTGCTATAGTGGTGACTGATAGTCAGCAAAGAATCTTTCAAGGATAACCACCTGATTGTTCCTAGTCAACTGTCTGAGCACGCAACAGAAGTAGCTGTTGGTAGGACGGAAGCTTTTTGGCAGAAACTTCTGATGGTGTATCGGTATGTTATGTTTTTGCGGTAGACGACAGATCGGTAGAAGCGCAGTAAGAGAGAGGACGCTGTCAGAAACGGTGACGGAAACGCTGTCGAATACGCAGGACCCAATGGACAAGTTTGGAATGTCTTTTGAACTCTGTACCGTGAACTTTGGACTATGTTTTGAGGTGAAAGAGATGCCTTATTCCGAACATATTGTACAGTTTTTATAGTATCCCGTCCGACTAAGGTTCCTCCGTTGTCTCTTAGCAGATCCTGCTTTCCTTCTCTGCTATCCGCTTTCCGTCTTCTATTCTTCCGTCATTCCATTCCTCTGTTCCTTTCTGGGGTTCCGCGGTGGGTACCACCAGGTTCGTTCTGTACCATTTTTTGGTCTGTTCCCAACCTATCCCGTCTTTGGGTTCTGTCGGTCCCACCGAAGGACAGCGTCCTCATTTGGGATACTTTTGCTCTTTCCGCCCTCAGTGCCGAGCTGTCCCTATCACCGGAAGGCGTCGGAAACGAGATCCAAGACAGGATAAACATAGCAAGAGAAGGAGAACTAGTACAAATTCTCAGGTGCTGGGTAGGAAGCGGAGTAGAGCAAAGCAACCCTTGGGGCCCAGTAATAACAAAGGTGAAAAATAGACTGGAACAATGGAGGAAAAGCAACCCCTCAATGAAAGGCTGCCGTCACATAATAAACATGTTCATTGGGGGTATGACCTTTTACTTGACAAAGGTACAGGGCATGCCAGAAGACATTGTTACTAGGATAGAAAGAATAATCAGAAACTACATGTGGAATGACACACGACCCATGATAAAGATGGAAACACTATACGAACCAATAAAGGCCGGTGGTAGGAATCTCCTAGACATAAGGAGTAGAAATGAGGCAATACACCTAGCCTGGCTGAGAGACTACATGAGCCTGGGAGAAAACAGACAGACCTGGGCATATATAGCAGACATACTAATCAGACACAATGCAAGAACGTTAGACAAAATAGAAAACGAACGAGATGGAGTGAACCAGATTCTGCAAACATGGAAAGCAAAAACCAAAGGTACGACAGCACTCCCTAAAGATATTAAATGCATGTTAGTCGTGGGCAAAAGGAACGGAGTGAGAATGTGGGGACACAACCTCTCCAAGGAAGCAAAAATGGAGATGCCTTTATGGCATTACCCAGGTATACAATCTGGCAAACAAAGAGAAGACAATACAGATAAAGCATGACACTTGAGAGAAACCCACAGAATCACAGCAGTTGAAGAAGCCTGCAAAATGGTAAGACAACTCTTTGATAGAGGCCATATCAGGAACGACTACTGTTGATGCAGAGAATGTATAAAAGACATACTAGAGGGATGCACAACACCAGAGTCATGCACCATTTTTGCAGGACGACAAATAATCAAACTGGGAGAAAATTGGAGACCAGGAGGGAGACTAGAAAATGAGACAAGGGATATTGAACCCACTTCTCCGGGGGTAAAAAAGTACCAGAGCACAAGGAAAATAGACAATATAAAAGACGCCATCAGAGTGTTTATGGAAGATGTAGCTGACATAACAAACCATGGGAGTGTCAGGGGACTTTCTTTTCCGGCCATCCCAGAGATCTCCGGGACCCCCCGGACTTCCTTTTCTGGCCATTTCCTTTTCTGGTCATTCCAGAGGTCTCCGGGATGCTCCCTTGCAGTCGTTGGACTTCTCTGAGATGTTGTACAGTCGTTCTCATGCCTCCGCCCCCATACTGATGCGCCATGCCATGGCAGAGGAATCCTTAGACTTGTTCTCTTTGGATTTCCCTCTGCCAGGTGATTAGTTATTTCCCTGTAATATGTACTGTCCCTAATACACTTTGGATTTCCCTCTGCCAGTTGTGTGACTTAGCCGCAACCTCCAGAGGTCGCCCTTACAGCAGAACAAGTCTCCTAATTCCGGTCTGGTAGCCCCCTATAGCCGCCAAACACCTCTTGGCTCCTATTCATCGCTCCCCCACCAGTTTTAAGCACTGCCTTGTCTATGTCTCAGCCCGCCACTCCAGAAGCGCTCCTGGACGCTGCCGCCTCCGGCGAGGAAGCCTGGACCCGCCTGCTCCACCTAGAAACGCAGGTGCAACTCACCCAAGCCTCCCTTACCCAGCACTCCGCCGAACTCACCCACCTCCGACAAACCACCAACACCATCTCCGACTCTCTCCGTACCCTCCTTGAACGCCTTGCCCCGGCGGCACCTAACCCCCTGCCGCCTACTCCGCCAGTGCAACGCCCACGTACTGTGCAATCCCCCATCCCAGCACGGGAGCGCTCCAACATCCCGTGCCCGGCAACCCCGGACGTCTACAACAGCAACCACGCGTCCGGGGAATGCTTCCTCCAGTCATGCGCCACCTATCTCCAGCTCTGTGGCGACGATTTTGTATCTGACGAGCTGAAAATTGTGTGGGTCTTGTCCTACATGAAGTTGGGATGAGCGGCCACCTACGCGCTGAGGGTTTTCCAACACCCTGGAGGCGTCGCAAGCTTTACGGACTGGGCCAAGTTCAAACAAGAGTTCCAGGACAAGTTCTTTCCCCGGAACCCCGCCAAAAGCGCCGCGCTGATCCTGAGGGATAGGGAGCAGTACGGCCAAGGGAAGCGCTCACTGGACGAGTACATCGACTCGTTCCATGCATTGGTCGAGCAGGCCAAGTACCCCGACGGCCTGCAACTCTGCCTTACCTTTCAGGAAGGGCTCCATCCGACCCTGATGGAGCGCATTGACAACCTTGCGGAGGGTCGACCGGCTGACGACCAGGTCCTGGCATGGTACCGGGTGGCCCGGGAGCAATGGCAGCTCAGGGAGCTCAAGCGCGACCTCCGCAAGCCTGCGCATCCTGCGCCTCCGACGCGACCCCTCGCGATGCTCCCCCGCAGGTTCCCAATCCCAGCACTGCCCATGGCAACGGTCGCACCCCCGACAATTCTGGCGCTACCTTCAGGCGCGCCAATGGATGTGGATGCCTCCCGACAGCGCGCCCCGCTCCCCCTCTCATGCTGATGCTGTGGCGTGCAGGGCCATTTCGCACGTCACTGCCCCAGGGGTCTGGAAGTGCGCTACCTCTCCCCGGAGGAGCAA
>QLOM01000330.1:0-22166 GCA_003313785.1 Termitomyces sp. MG148
TTGAAAGAGGGCAGATGCTGCATTGAGCTTTTCCCTGTGGCATGGGTCTGGGGTATGTTCATGGGATTTGTCTTGCTGGACATGAAAGAATCTAGCCAGGTCTATGGAGTCCTCAAAGCACTAGGGATTTAGGCTGGTATGAATTTTGTCAATCAGTGCCTGTAGCTTGTCCTGGAGGGTTCTGTCCACATTCAAGGTGTTTTTTGCATTGGTGAAGAGGGTCCCCTGTTGATAGTGATTGTGGAATTTGAGGAGACAGTTAGCCCATTGTTCAGGGGTGCTAGTGAGGTTGTGTTGCCCCAGGCTAACAAGGAGGGCCTGAGTGTGCTAGGCAAATTCTGCAGAGGTGATTTGTAGTGCATAGAGTATTTTGTCATGCTGCTGGGCATAGGCCTCAGTTTGTTGCTGTCTCTCTAAGGACATGAAAGGCATCCATGTGAGGGGAAAGTGGGCCTGAAGGAGTAGAGGGCTTCAGCATAGGTGTAGTAGGGGCCTGGGGCCAGAGGTGCTGCAGGGACTATCCAGCCAGTGGGAGAGGTTTTCATTCTTTGGTAGCCCACCTGGCAGTACTTGTGTGTAGGGTCTTGGAGGTGCATAGGTGGGGCTATGCCGCCACTGTCAGGGAACTCCTCATCTCTCCCTTCTTTCACTCTTTATTCCTTCATTCTTCCTCTGGTTATTTCCTTATTTCTGCTCTCACTCTTTTACCTTACTGCTTCTATTCTTTCAACACTATTCATTAGTACTATTCTCAGCCCTTGAGGTGCTCTGGTTCTTTAGTTATTATTCAGACAAGTGTAGCCAACGCTTTCAGAGGCTTAGTCATTGTGAGGCTAGCCTCACAATTACTAAGCAAGTCACATGAGACATGTGCATGACCTCTGGCAATGGCAATTTCTGAGTTTTTGATTATTTTCGGAGATTTTCCCTTTTCACTCCTGGCATAGGGAATCCCTCGACTTGTTCTTTTTGAATATCCCTCTGCCAGGTGAGTAGTTATGGTTGTATTATATACTTTGAATATCCCTCTGTCAGCTGTGTGACTGAGCCATAGCCTCCAGAGGTCACCCTTACAGCCACTCTGAGGGTATCCCTTGACTAGGGAGGAGGCATAGGATACTCCACTTTGGTCTTGTCTCCAAAATTGGAGTAGTTGCACGAGGTAGTATTCAATGAGCAAGGAAAGATAGAGGGGTTGAGGGGTGCTGAGGTAGTAAGAGGTGTCAGGCACAGGCCTTTTATAGGCATCGGTTTGGTGACCAGAGTTTTGGTAAGTATGAGTGTACATAGCCATTGAGAACAGGGTAAGATAGAGTCTTGATATTATGTCAGGTTTTGCTGACTTGAGGGCTCAGCAAGTCTGGGCAAGGCCTTACAAAGCAGACTCAGATGTTTATGGACACAAACAGGGCCTATCAAGACCTGGGGGAGTGTGTCAGGGCATAGGAAAATGCACCAGGGTCAAGAAGAGGTTGGACAAAATGCGCTGGGACATATAGCAGGAGGCGTGAGCAGAAAGCAAGTGCCGGAGCAAAATAGACTAGTCAGGAAAGATCCAGGACAGTCGATAAATGTACTAATGTGCTGGCGGTTGTTTTTTGGTATGAAAGAAGTGAATAATGATTGCATAATTAGGGTTTTAAGTTTGGATGAGTGTGGAGCCAAGCTTTAGTGAGGCAGGGCTGCGTGGAGCAGATTAAGTTAAAGGCCAGGAAGTTGGAGACTGAGTTAGAGAGACAAAGGAAAACTGAGCAGAAAAAAGAAAATAGAAACAGGTAGATTGAAGAGGAGATTATAGAAGACAAAATACAAGGTAAGTATGAGATGAGTACAAGGCAATGTGATAGAAACAAGTATGAGGCTGAACAGACGAGGCAAAGGATACTGGAAATACTTAGGTAATATCAAGACTACTGTACGAAGTGCTACAGTGGTGCTTATATACTACTGTATGCTAAGGTCCAGGGATTGCACTACCAGGTTGGAGAGTGGTCTCCGGGGTTTCAGTGATGGCCCAGGGAACATAGGAAGAGAAAGGGAGGCCCATGGGTATTGGTTCAAAATGCAACAGTGGCATTATTGCTTTGGGAGTTGCAGTGCCGGTATTGTGTGACTGGCAGGAGCGCATGGAGGGCATGATGCGGTGAATGATGTGCATGATGCCAGATCAATCTGACATGATACATGATGTAGTGAATGATGGGCGTGATAGATTGAATGATGTGGGTGTGATGTGTGAGATTGCCTATTGTGCCAGTGATGTCTGGGAAGCGGCCAGAGATTGTTGGTCATGTCCTGGGAGTGTCCAGGGCTGTTGGTGATGTCCAGGGAAGCACTGGAGATTGCCAGGATGTGATGTGATGGCCATGTTGGAGGGTTTGTCTGGGTTTGTCCTGAGGTTGGGTGGTTGCAGAAGTGGTTGCCAGGAAATGCATTGAGGGTCCTGGGACTAGGGCTCAGGCCTAAGAGTTAGTCAGGTGGGTTGTGACAGGCAGACTGAGCACATCAACCAGGAGCTAGAGTAGTACCTCTGGCTATTCTGCAACAAGCAACAAGACAACTGGGACGAGCTCCTTTCCAAGGCAGAATTCCAGTACAACAACTACGTCTATGTGTCCACACAGGTCTCCCTGTTCTTCCTCAACACTGGCCGACACCCTTGGATGGGCTTTGAACTATGCATACACCAATTAGAGAACAAGTTGGTCAATAACTTTGTTGACTGCATGCAAAAGGCACAGGAGGAGGTGAAGGCTGCATTGACCAAGGCAAAGGATGACATGGCCTGGTACTATGATCAAAGACAGACTCTGGCTTCCCAGTACAAGCCCAGGGATCGCATTTATTTAGATGCCTCTGACATTGCAACCACTCAACCCTTGCAGAAGCTTTTGCATAGCAACTGGAACCATACGTGGTTGAGCATCAGGTAGGACTCCTTGCTTACTGGCTCCAATTGCCCGTCAGCATGTGTCAACTGCACCCAGTCTTCAATATGATCAAGCTCTTGCCTGCCCCAGACAATCTCATCCCTGGCTGATGAGCTCTTCCTCTGCCACCTCCTGTCCTTGCTAGCAACAGAGCAGAGTATGAAGTAAAAAAGATCCTGGATAGCCACCTATTCCAACGTAAACTACAGTACAAAGTCAAATGGAAGGGCTATGGTATTGAGGACAACTCCTGGGAGCCTGCCAAAAACATTCACGCATCCACCCTCATCTGAGACTTCCACCATGCCCACCCCAGAGCATTCCAGGTCATCCATGGCCTCTACTCCATCTCCTTGACTGACCATGCTGTCTACAATCTGTTCTACCCAGTGCATCAAGATGCCACACCCTAGGGGAGGGTGATGTCAGAGGACTTCTATTTTTGGAACTTCCTTTTTTGAAACCCTGGAGTTCTCCAGGAATCTCCAGAGATCTCCAGGATGCTTCTATGCCTTCTGGAAAGTACTGCATAGTCATTTCCACACCTTTGCCACCCATGCTGATGCGCCATGCCATAGCAGAGGAATCCTTAGACTTGCTTTGCTCTCTTTGGATTTTCCTCTGCCAGGTGATTAGTTATCTTTCTTGTTGTATGTACTGTCTAATAAACTTCAGATTTCTCTCTGCCAGTTGTGTGACTTAGCCACAACCTCTGGAGGTTGCCCTTACAAATAGGGGCTGCAGAGGGCTTTGAGGAGGTATTCTGAAGTACTCTGAAGTAGTCCAATTGTGGTGGTAGCTCGACTGAAGTAAAGACGGAGGTTGAGAACAAGTGAAAGGAGTTGGAGACTTAGGATCAAACAAGAAATGAAGAGAAGAAAGAGTTTTATTGAGAGAGAAAGAGAGGAAAGAAACAGAGAGTAAAGAAAAGATAAGTAGGAAATATTGTTAATACCAAGACTAAGGACCAACTAAGGGGCTAAAGCCTTATATACTTAGGAAAGACTGGGAGTGGGCCCATGGTCGGCAGAGTATCTGTTTTAATGAGGGCATGTGAGGAGACAGGGGCTGAGAGGGGATGGCCAGATGGAGAAGGAAGTTTGGGAAGGTGATGTGCCACTGATGCATGATGTGGAGTGTTGCGTGCGTGTAGGGAAGGGAGTCAGGTCAGGGTCTGGGTCAACTCTGAATGTGGGCCGAGGGCAGGGAATGCAAAAGAAATGACAGGGTCATGACATTATCCCCCTACTAGCGTCAAGCTTCCCAGGTGAGGGGCGAGCATGGGAGCTGATGGTTGATGGATTCACCACTCAAGTTCAACTTGTTGAATTTTTCAGAGGCCATCCTTCCTTTTCTCCATCTCCTCACCAGCAGGTAGACAGCCTTTGAACAATACCCCCATGCCCAGTTTCTCTTTCCTAAGGTGACGAGCCTTCACTGCCATGACTGTTTCCTGCCATGCTCCTGCCACTGCACTGCCTCCTTGCATTGCAAGAGTCACTGCATGTGCTGCCCTAGTATTCGATGCTCCTGCAGTTCACGTGGCCATCAACCACATTCCCCCCAGTTCTTGGTGCCTCCTTGAGCATGGTGCCAGGCCAATGTGCTGGTGAGTGGCCTCCCTTATCCAACATATGTCCTTCAACTCATCCCAGTGCAACTTTTGTACCCGCAGTGGCCAGGAATGTGTGTTTCCATCCCTCAACCTCTGATCATGGCAGAGAGGAGCCACCTGTGGGGCTTGTCAGTGCTGGCATTCATGCTATTTGTTCCACACTCTGTGGGCGGTGTGCTTAGTTTTGGGAGAGACAGGCTGATTGTTAGGGCAGGTTTATGAGTTGTTGGGAGAAAAGGAAGGAGTGGAGACAATGCAGCATGCTTGGAAGGTTAGGGAGGCTGAGGAGGACTGGCTGGAGTGGAAGAAGATAGGGAGCAAGGGTGAGTGCAAGGGGTTGGAGAAGGGCAAGGTCATCAACCTGACAGGAAAGGAGGGTGGGTGTCTTGAGTGAGGTGGCCTCAGTGACAGCAGAGGTCAGCACTCTGGCTGTAGGGAAGGAGTCTCCTACAGGTCCCTCAGCCAGAGAAAGCAACGTGGGGGCCTGTGGAGCAGAGTATGGGGGGTCAGGAGGGGTGTACAGATGACAGGAAGGGGGATGGCATAGGTGAGGAGGCAGAGGTGGGGGGTTAGAATAGGAATACGGAGGAGGAGGCAGGAGATAGCAGCAGAGGGGAACAAGTGCAGGGCCTTCAGCAGTGGCTCTCAGGATGTGGCAGGCCATCAAAGAGGATCCTGCCAGCAAAGAAGAAGATCCTTCAAAATGCTGTTGAGTGAGCAACAAGGCTCCCATGATGCATCCGCTCCTTCTAACATTCACCCAGGTGTTCTCCCCCACAACTGAACAGGAAGATGAGGTTGCAATGCTCTAGCTGCAGGTCATGCAGCTCAGAGCAGCTATTCCCACTTGGCAGTGCTCTTCCTGGACTGAAAAGGGGCTCTGGAAGTCCAGGAGGGTAGAGGGGGCTGCTAGGTGGTCCACCAGGGGGTTTTTGTCCATGTTTTAGTCCTCTGGGTAAGAAGTTGGCAGGGATGGAGGGGGTGAGGAGAATGAGGAGGGAAAGGCTGAGAAGTGGAGGGGGGGAATGAGAGTTATGGAGGAGTTATTGTGATCAAAACTGTGATTGATCTCTGTATGGTAATATGTTTTGTGATCAAAAATTGTACTCAATCTCTAGAAATTCTTTCAAGGTTCTTGGCTTAGTGATGCTGCCTATGGCTGGTGGGCAGTCCAAACTCATCTCCTTATGGTGACATCTGTGTATTCACCTGTTCTTTTCTGCTGGGTTCCAGCAGTCATGTTCTTTACAAACAGGACAATGTAAGTTCCCATGACAAATTATCAAAGGCTCACTGCACTAATTTTTTGCATGACAATAGAGAGGACCACAATATATCACAGTAGAAGTGGTAAAGAGTGAGCTAAGACCCAAACCACGACCCAAGCCATGCCCAAGGAAAAGGGAAGGAAAACCAGTATAACCAGGTGGTAGACTGGTAGCAGCATAGAGAGATGCAACACAATAGGACACAACTTTTTTGAATGGAAAAGAAAAGAAGTTATGTATTCAAAAAGTCTGTGATAGAATTTACAATTACAGCCTTGAAAAAGAAGGTTTATTTAAGCATGCGCGACAGGTTTTTTTGTCTTACAGACTTGGCAATCTTGCAAAGATGTATCTAGTACTACACGCGTCCTGAACACATCCCACTAGTCCCTACAAATGTCTCAAACCATGTCCAAGCACATCCTACTCACGCCCAAGCATGCACCCTGGGGCGTGCCACAGGGCGTGCTGGGGATGTGTCACACCTTGGCACGCCCTCAGCACGCCCCAGCGCGTCTTTTGTTCAGTGCTCCAAATACCTGTATCTAGACCTACTGATCAGAGACCAGTAACCATGGGACTTGACTTGGTCATTTCAAAGGCAATGTTGTGTTTAGACATATAATGAAGAAACTTGTCAAGGCACTGATAGCACTGCTGTTGAAAGCTACTGTACTGCCACTGCACTCCTCACACACATGAAACCAAAACAGGACCAAGTGACAATCAGGTGCTTCAAGTGTCAGAAGATGGGACATTATCAAAGCAAATACACTGAGACTTTTCCTGAAGCATCCACAGCCACCACAACCTCACAAGCAAATTTAGCCATTGTTTTGGCCCAAAATATCAGGACCCTTGCATTTTAGGAGGAGCTCACAGTCAGGGGGAGCACATCAAAAGTCTGTTTTGTTTTATATCATTTTCTTATTTTTCTGTTTTACACAACATGTCTGCTCAGGGGGAGTGTTGGAAAAGACCAGCCATGTTGGTTTACCCATTATGGTAACTGTCAGCAGTCAAACCTTATCAGGTATGACTACATAGTATGTACTCACAAAAACTTAGATTACTAAATGTAGATACAACATTGGTATGCTGTGCTACATTATGGAATCAATACCTTTGCTTTGAGCTATCCTTTGCTCTTGTCCCTCTCAGTTCCAACACTATATATACAGTTCTATGACAAGGATATTGTGAACTTCTGAAAGCTGCAGGCTTACATCAATAGATGAATGATAAGTCATCGTGGAATGATGTCCACAAGGCTCATACATTTCGAACACATACACACTGGCAAGTACGTTTTAGATACAGAGAATCAACATCTGCCATTTATATTTCTGGATACGAATAGCGAGAAAAACGGAGAAACCAAACGAATGACTGACCATTTTCAAATATAGATATACCCCAATCCTGGGGTAGTATATTGATAAATACATAGACACGAAGAGCTATCTATCCTCTGGCTCGAATCCTCCTCAAAGTTACATATACATTCTAAACGCCCGCTTATCTGAAGGGAAAGCGAAAACAAACCAAAATTCAAGCCAGGAGGGAGGGAAATCATCCAAACCACTGACAATCGACCCCATAGCCCCCTCCCTGGACGCCCAACCTCTGCAAACCACCACGGGCCCATCCAATCCCATCAATCCTCGTGACGGTTGCTTTCACCGCCGCACAAGTCCCAGAACTCGCATTATGATTCACATCAGCCCCGGCATTCACTAGCTCGGAACTAGTCCCGTCCCACCCCGCGAGTGAAGAGAAGGACGAACACCGGGTGTGCGCGAGGGGGGAGAATGCGAATGGTGGAGGGGAGAGAGGAGTTGGGATGGATGAGTTGGGAGAGATGGGTGTAGGTGGAAGCGGGTGCAGGAATTCGCCTGCGTGTACGGTCGTGTCTGCATCCCAGGGGTTGATCCACCGCTCATGGTCGGGTATTGATTCGAGATGAAAATTGGGAGTGTGAGCAGTTTCAGCGGTTGTGCCGGGGGTGATTTGGGCCGGAATGGGGATCTATATGTCCGTCTCAGAGAAGGTTTCATGTATGTGGTAAAAATTTCACGTACCGATGAAGACGCCAACGTCGACTTTGCATCGTTCGAGAAATCTAACCAGCTCCATACCAGCTCACTTGCTTCCGCACCCGCAGCACCAGACTCGTGCTCCGTCTCTTGATCCTGTGAAGCACAAAGATCAAACGACCCGTCCCTTGTCGGCGTCGCCAGCTGCATCGGCATCTCCATTGCCTCCTGCTCCTGCTCCTGCTCCTGTTCCTGTTCTGGCTCGTGGTCACGGCCATGACTATGCCCTTGCTCATGAGGAGCAGGCCACCAAAATCCCGCATCCATTCTCACAGACTCCTGTTGTTGCTGCTGTTGCCACCAGTGGCGGTGATGACCTCTCTTCGGAGCAGGCGCAGACAACGACCGCTTCATTGCCACACATGGCGAATCGGGATTCTGCGGTGACCGCTGCTTGGGCGAACGTGATCTGGGCCGGGACCGGCGCGACAAGGTCGGCGTGTCAGTCACAAGAGTTTCACATTCGGATTCGTACGTGGGAGTGGGAGTGGAAGGAGTGGTATTGAGATTGGGGGTATGAGGGGTAGTTGCTGGCGAGGAAGGCACGTTTGACCAGGACGGAGCGGGCACAGGCGTCCGCGCTGCTATGGGCGAGCGCAACGCTGGTGCCAGGGCAGGGGAAGCAGGCCATGACGGAGTCGAGCGCGCCATGGTCATAAGAGGAGACGAGGCGGATGGGGGCCGATTCGACATCAGCGTTGGCGTTTCTCGATCCGCCGTCGAAGCAGAAGCGCACGCGTGTATCATGATGGGCGAGGACAACACTGACGCCGAGTTCGAGCGACTGGATTTATGTCCTATTGCAAGTTCCCAGTCCTCTGATGTCCGCCCGAACACGGGAAAAGACGCGGAGCACGGGATGACAGGCGAAGGGGGCCAGGCTGTTGGCGTCGACGCACTCGTACTTGGCGACGCAGGCCACGAAGGCGGGATTCTTGGTATGGGCACGGGGGGTGTCGGCGTTGACATCGCTGGCGAAGGTGAGGGCACATCTTTGGGTGTCGATGGGACGTGAACACGCAATGGTGAAGACGGTACCTGCTCCAAAGCTGCCGCCAAATCAGACGCGCGTGATACGACGGGAGAGGACAACGCTGACTTGGGCGTTGAATAGCGGTTGGCATGCAGGGATGCATCCCACTCTTCTGAGCGCGTGTAAGCGGAGAAAGACGTGGAAACGCGGGGTATACCGGGAGAGGTGGGCCAAGGTGAGGATGTGTAGGCGGTGTTGGGTGTCATTGGCGAATTGGGCCATCTAGCAGTTGGGATTTGGATTGGTATTGGTCGCGAAGATGTGCGGGGTAGTGTAAGTGGGGTACGGGGCGACGAGGGTGAAAGCACAGCGCTTGGTGTTGACGCGTACAGGCGAGGAAGAAGGGATGGTGCCGGCAGCTCCTTGTCCATCGTCGATGCACGTGAAGGCGACGCAGATGAATACACCGATACAGACGGACTCGGCATAGATACTGGAGCTACAGTTAGCGGTTGTGGTGTTACTTCCGAGCTCGAAGCACGCGTAATGAACGTCGATAACGCCATATCCGCGGCGAGGGCGGATGCGCGGGTCAAGACCGGCGAAGACGATGCCTTTGAGCGGGCGAGCCCATTGTCTAATTCCCAACGTTCCGCCGGGCTGACAGCGGAGAAGGAAGAGCAAGTCGGAGTGCGAGGTGTAGCGGGAGAAGGAGGCCAGGGTAGTGGTCTCGGTCTCGATGCGGTAGAAGCTAGAGACTGTGGAACGACCGGCGAGGCGGGCCATGAAGGCAACGACGAAGCGGAGGTAGAGGTCAAAACTGATGAGCGGGGAGTGCTAGGTGACGGTGGCGGGCGTGAAACTACCGGTGTTGGCGTGTCCGGGTAAGGAACAGATGGTTCTCGCTCCGTCGACGATGCACGTGTTGTGATGGGTGAAGCCACCGACAAGGACTGACTCAAGACTGGGCTTTCAGAAGTTGTTGGCGGCAATTTTAGGACCATTGAGCTCGAGGCACACGCACGCGTCATGACGGGAGAACAAGACGTTGACAGAGACGAAAGCGGGCTTAGGACGAAAGTCAAAGCTGATGGCGTCGACTCTCTATCCGCGGAACAAGATGCACCAGTGACGGTGGGTGAAGACGACGCTGGCGTGACAGACACAGAGCGACGGAGTCGTCCTGCTTCCCATTCCTCTACAGCGCGTTCGAGTGCTTCTCCCTCCTGTCCCTCGCCCAGCAGCCCTGCGATTTTAGTGAGCCTCGATGCTTCCTCTTCCGCACGCGTCGGGTCTCTTCCTTTGCCAGGACCCTCCTCCAAATCGCCTTCGGCTCCAGCTCCCCGGTCAGGTGGATCTTTCCTCGCTTTTCCTCGTCGTGCCCCATCTTTCATCTTGATCTTCGGCTCGACGTTGGCACTCGTGTTTGCAGCGTGACGGAAACGCCAATCAGGGTAGCGTTTCTTGTGTTCAATCAACGCTTCGGCCGCTTTGGCTTCCCACTCGTCGCGCTGTTCTTTGGTGAGAGCCTTCCAGTACATGCCTGGCTTCGTTCAATAATTTGATAACAATACTAGAAGTAAAGACTCACCGATGATCTTGGAGAGCTTACTGTGGTTCCCCTCGACCTTGTTCGAGACCTTCTGGTCACGAATGAAGGAGGAACGAAAGAGTATGAACGCATTCGGTGGGCGGGGTATATACGACGCGTCGCGCCGTTTGTTATGAGATATTCGCTGGGGTGTTGGAGGCGGAGAATTGTCGCATGCGGCAGAACACCTCAAATCCGCCGAGTCCATATCAACGGGCGGAGGTGACGTTTCGTTAAGAAACGTGTAAGTCACCACTTGCGGGGCGTGTCCAGTTTCTATCATATCTATAAAGAAACACAGAAAATGACGTAAGTCCATGTTTCCCCTCCATAGAAAGATAACGAAACCCAACCTATTTCACGTTTATCTTCGACCATCTCACCTGTAGTACGAATTGGAGGCATTCGAGATGGATGTACAGGCATAAAGCAAGCCCTTGGAGGAAGGGGGGACACGCTTGACGGTATGGACAGCCCGACTGGGATGTCCCTTTATTCATCTGTTCTAATTCCCACATAGAATGTAATGGAGCCATGCCATGAGTGCTAAATTTACGGATAATCTCGACCCGACAATAAGGGAGAAGTCGCGAACCGCTAACCCGGTGATGTGGCTCGGCCATCGGATGTGGACACGTGCTGTGTGGAGATAAGATCAGACCGTCCGTCTGATGGTGGACGCTCAAATCCCCACCCACTCCACTGCCCTGCAATCCTTCAATTGGGGCTGCTGGCTCGTCGGTGGCATAGCAAGTGGTGGCGGCCACATGGACTTCCAAGGCACAAGTTACGACTGCGATACAATGGCGAAAAGAGCTTGTCAGAAATTGAACATCGAACAAAGGGAGCGCCCAATAAGGTTATGATGGGATTGATGTCCATCACCGACTCCTGTGTTGATCCTTCTTGATGATTCATCCCATACCCCGAGAGCGGCCTTCACAAAACGATTCCGGTTGGAGATCTGACATATTCCCGGAGTGGGGAATCGTTCCCTGGGATCATGAATCGTCCTTTGCAGACTTCGCAGCTCTTGATGCGGGGACTTTAGACTTGCCGGTGTCACGGTACGCGTCAGAGTTAAAGCTCCACCACCACGATGCAATTCGTCCCCTACACATCCAAAACGCGAGGTGCCATGCATGTAGGTCTGCAAATAGGTACTTGACCTACACATGTCCTGGACGCCACCCGCGATACGCCGCCGCCCACTGGCTAGGCCCTACTTGATCCCCAACACAGAACACAAGCGCACCTCGTGCCTTTGAAAAAGGTCCACCTCACTATCAATAGGCTGAAAACCAGTGTCGTCTTGGCCCTCTGGGCACAGGGTGGCAGTGAACACGATATTTGCACTCGTCGGATAATATCGGGACGTCGCCGTTCCGTTCCCCCCCCTGCCCTCCTGACAGAAGTACCTCTGATACTTACAATCAACACGGTGAGCGGTATTACGTGTATGTAGAATAAATGAGACTTTGCCTCAAGGTCAACGTTCAACCCTGGACCCTATACACCTGACCCTTGAATCGTGAATTTGAAAAAAAGCTTTGGCCAGACTATTTCGCCATTGTCCTCTTTACGTCATGTCCTGTCTTGGGGTGAGTCTAAACGAGTTCACTTTAATGTAAACCAAGTGTGAACGTGTAGCTCTTTGTTCTTGTGTAAAACGTCATCCGAAGCCTGGGAAGACATGATAATTGTCCTTGTATCATTTTACTTGTCCCCTGAATCTCGTGTGTTTTCTCAGCAGCTAGTTGTATCAAATGTCACTTTCCGACACCCAAATTGGTTTGCTATCGTTACACATCTGCCAATGTTGTATATATTGGGTCGTCGACATCGTAGTCATGTGATTCAAGTTGTCAAGCTTCGTCACCTCAGTTGTTTCTTCCTTCGTGACAGAACCTGAGGTGGTGAGTGTTTGTTATAGTTTATAGAAGTCCATTACCTGATAACGGTACATAGAATTGGGTTACTATTATCTAGGTATGAATATTGTTGTTTCTTCCTTTGTGACAGGACCTGAGGTGAATTAGGTTGGTTTTGGATACTGCACTACAGCCAACATACCTTTTCTCCATGGTCATCATGCTGTCCCAAGAGATACAATATATAACACATATGCATGACTGATTCAAGCACAGCATTGTCGAAGGATTGGACGACGTATGACCCAGAATGTCATAGAATCGTCATGCGAGCGTAACTACTTCGTCATTCGGTATGTCATTACTTAGGGTGTCTATCTCATTATCGAGTCATTGAATCAAATTCAATTCAATGTATGTCTTACTTTATATGTTATAAGACCCCTTTTCCTGAAGTTCGAGACATCTTTCTTGTCCGAACTTCAGGTGGGTCGTATTACTCTTACTTGTAATCTTTACTTAATATACATCTTTCTTGTCCGAACTTCAGAGTGAATTTATTACCACTGCGTGAAATACATCATGCTTCGTCAAGCATGCCCAAGATCTATGCAATTTATGTGATCTCTTGCACATCACTTGGTAAGTGATGTCACTGTTTGTCCAGACAAACAATTATACAATTGATAGTCTGAAGTCAGCATAATTTATAGTACAGTTCACTTAGAGGCCACCAAAGTGTGACAGGCACCAAATTGGCTGGAGGCAAAATTTTTTTTTGTCATTTGCCATGTTGGGAATTCAGTGCAGACATGTCAATGTAAGGAAAAGGAATTGCAAGAATGATGAGCAGCATGAGATCATGCAAAAATTTTGTGAGTTAATTATTCAATCTGTGAAAGAGACAATACCTATCCAGCTAATTTGCTCCATGTCCTGGGCCTGTACCTGCAAATGACATCACAGGTGTTGAAACAATGACCACAACATATACACTTGCAGAGCTTGCACATTTTTCTTCTGATGAGGAAGATTATGAAGCAGATAACAAGGAAGGTGATGGAGATGCTATTACTGAACATATACCTCCCTCCATAAATACACCAAAACCATCTTAGTTGCCAGCTGCCCCATTGCTCAAGTGCTGTCACCTTGAAATTTCAATCCAGACACAGCACCAGAGAAACCATGCTGAGAAGATCAAGCAGAGGCTGCTCTGATAGACATTAAGAAACTTATAAAATTACAAAAAAACAACATTTGATGGGGGTCCCAATGGGCTTCAAACTTTGCACACTCTTGCAATCCAGAGCTTTCTTTCTGCACCACCTCTGACTCACTCTCCAACACCACCACCACCCTCCATGCATGCTTCCGCCCCACCCTGTCCTCCATCAACACCTGTTGCTCTGAATTGTCACATGCTTCTGCTGATCCTTTGTGATCTAGATGCCATAAAAGGCCATCAGGGCCCATGCTCAGTCTACTGGGTGGTGATGGATCACAAACACAAAGCAAGCTAAGGAAAATGCTCCACCATTCCTGATGCCAATTGTGGGCTGACATGAAATACTTGAGGGTGCAATGATTTGAGAATACCTCAACTGGGAACATGTTGCCCTCCAAATACGGCCTCCAGACTTCAAACACTTGTACCATGGAGAGCAATTCCTTGTTGTACACATTGTAGTTTTGTTCTGTGGGTTAAGCCTTGGAAAAAAATGCAACTGGCTGCTACTCTCCATTTTCCACCTCCTGCAACAGTACCACTCTCACCAAAAAGTCCAATGCATCTGTTTCCATGCAAAGCACTGCCTCCATGTTTGGTATCACAAATACTAGGGCATGCACAAAGGCACTCTTCAGTGACTCCTTGCTCTTCCTGCCTCTTTTATCAGCTTCTGGGACACACTCCTTGTAGACCTTGCCCCTGCCTCAACTGGCACCAATAATGGACCTTCACTACCCCTCACAGACTCTATTTCCCACCACTGCTCCAGAAATGCTTTGGTAGTCAGCACCTTTGCTTGCTCCAGCACTTTGTCATACTACCCTCTGCTGATGCTGGAATCTTGTCATTCTTGTTTTTGCATGTTTCAGACCCCAGAAATGCTCCCTTAGCACCCCCTTCACCACAAATATCTGCAATGTTGGTTTTAGTAGTGTTAAATTTGTGCTTGGCTGCAAGCAAGACTGCCAGCACACCTTTGGATAAGGACCACCATCATCCTCATGGTGGTCCAGCGTCTAGCCTCTTTGTGGCCCAAAGGACTAGTACCCAGAAGGGGAAGCCAATAGACGCCCTCTCACTTCGCTGTGAGAGGTTAATCAAAGCACAAGTCAGTGCCCTCGAGGGCGCAGGGAGCGCCCTTCAGCGCAGTCCGCGGTCGTCTCCCCTGTAACACTCATGACCGGGGTCCCCCAGAAACCTGGGGTCAAGGCCGTCTCCAGAAAGAGAGACGCGCCTACAGCAGATAAATGCTCATAAGGAGCTCAGTCAAATAGGAGTAGTTTTCCTTGACAAGCCCTGAAACGAGGCAGAAATACCTACAGTCTATAATCTATAAAAGTATCCAACCATGAGAATAATACAGCCCTCCCGGTCATCCTCTCAGCCTGCACACCCTAAACAGGTCTCAAACGCTAAGTCGTGCCCCCCCCCCAAAATCTGTGTTTGAAATTTTCCACCCCGGGTGATGACAGGATTAGCCCGGAATGGGATGTCCCCAATACGGGCCTACCCGTTGTGCACTCTCTTCCCAAGCTCTCATCGACACTGGCAGACCTACGTGCAGCTAAGAAAGCCAAGGTCTCGGGCCCAAACCTAGAGAACCCACAGGAAAGTGTCATCGCTAGTGCTACCCGTGACGTCAACGACTCCCCTGGCCTAGACGACGAAGGTGAACTCACAAGGAAAACTCCGATGGTTGTCGAAGCCTTCATCTTCCCCGACCCCTTCTTAGAGGCCCCCACGGACTCTGAAGAGAACCCAGCAGCGCAGTTTTCCCAGCAAGGAGACCAACCCCACTTCCCCGCAGTTAACGCCACAACCTTCACACAATCCCAGTTCCCCCGGATTGTAATTCCCTTCAAGCGCCTCACTGCCAATCTAGACCAGGGCCTAGTGGATATGGTAATGCAGAACCCAAATGCATACCTAGCTATCATCCCCTTCGGTGCAGGCCCGAAACTGTTCAAAGCGAACCCAACCCTCTCATCCAAAATAGCTCTCTTCCTGTCCTCGCTAGCGATCGGAGCAAACGACCTCGAAGTGTCCAAGGCTGTATGGAAGAATAGACCAAGTGGTCGGAGGGATTTCGAGACTCCCTGGACATTAATCCTTGCTGGCGCGAGCCCGGAACTGAGAGCCTTCCTAATTTAGCATCAGACCTTTGCGATCTCCACAGAACTCACTTTCAATGTGGTCCCATTCGACTTAGAGCTTCGCTCGTGGGTAGTAACGAACATCTCAGGTGGGGCGGTGAAACCAGGCGAGGAAGCTAAAAGGCTGGCGCTGGGAACCCTTAAGAAGGCGCTATGGGACAATCCAAAGTTCAGGGCAATAAGCAACAGGATACTAGCCAACACAGGGGTTGCGGGGGGCACTCGAGAGCGCACACATAGAGCCACTGCTTCCTTCGACCTCACCTACATCGAAGCCCAGAATGTGCAAGGAGAACCTGCACCTGTATGGCAACTGACAGCTAAACCCCTGACAAATGATTCTGAGCTACATGCGAGCTTCAAAATGGAAGTTTGCTGTACGCGAGTCATGGTAGGCGTCCACTACCTTGAAATGGAAAAAAGGCTGGTTGAATGCGCATGGTGCAAATCAGATGGCCACCCAGTGTTTGCATGCCCGCTACCAAAAGCCGAGGACTGGCTTGGTCCACGCCCGGACAATACAGAAAGATTTAAACGTCGGACGGCAACCTTTAGAGGCAGAGGAGGTGCCTCCACAGCAACAAACCAGGCAGGCAGAGGAAATGGCCCCCCTGGGAGTCAGGGAAGAGCTTTTGGTTACCATGGTACTCCGGATTACATGAGGGGTCCCCCTAGATTGTAACTGTACAGTCTGAAGGCCCTGTATACATAATTAAAATGTTACCACGTGCACTGGAAATCTAAAGCGCGTACGTTTTAATCATAATGGATACTTAGAGCAGCGCGAAGGATGAGAACAGAAAAGGCACTTCTGTTTCCGCCTGCCAATTCCGAGTCAGGACCTAGAAATGGGTCTAGGGCCAAAGCGGCTGTGTGCAAAATACACATGCTTACGGTCGTCGGTGGGACCATGCTGAGCCTACAGCTACTCAAAGCCAAACGACATGCCCATTCGTGTCCAATGGCCTGAGACCACCAAACTCCAGGAGGGCCTGGCTAGCCATCCTGAAGGACAAAAGAGGTAAACCAGCTACGAACACTAATGAAATTAACAGATTTAGAAACTCATCTCAGGTAGGTCAAGGCTATAACGGTACGCGACCCTATGGAAGGAGCAGTGCCTCATCCACGGGCTGTCTCTCAGCCGTAGGGTCCCAGAGAATAGGAGTCGGGCAAGCGGCGAGAGGTCAATGTGAGGAAGGGAGGACGAGGTGGTCTTCCCTCCTCCCTACCAATGAACAAAGGCCCGTCGCCTGGGTGGCAGTCAGCAACCCAGACACCCTCTCAGCCAATGAAGCTGTCGAAGGTGTGCAGTCAGCATAGTGCCACTCAATGGCAGAAAGGAACGGAAACACCCTTCCTGAGCAGTCAGCTAGAATACCGCAGTCAGCGGATGAACCACAGTCAGTGGATCCGGTGGTAGATGTTATGTCTAGCCCCAATCCAGCGTTAGCGCACGCTCCCCAGAACTCACTTCCCCAAAAACCAAAAGGGCGTAGTCGAGGACCTTACACCAAGGCCTCAATAAAAATTGCTTCCCTCAACATTAGAGGATATAAAAATGCCAGAGGCAAGTCCTCCAAATGGAACCACGTAAACCAGCTAGTGCGTGAGAAAAAGATTGGAATCTTAGCTGTCTAAGAAGCCCACCTGGATGAGGACCGGAGGGCGACAACAGAAAAGCTATTTGAAAAAAGGCTGAAAATCTTCAACTCAGGTGATCCCGACAACCCAAAGGGAAAGGGCGGAGTAGCCTTTGTCCTTAACAAAGACCTTGTAAGCGCATCAGACATCAACTTCAAAGAGGTAGTACAAGGGAGGGCTGCCCTACTACAAGCCAACTGGCACAATGACCAGAGGATCACAATATTGGCGATCTACGCACCAAACGTGACGGCGTCAAATGCAGTGGAAAATGTTGAATTCTGGAAGAGCATAATCAACTTCCTAGATGACAGACCTAGACTAAAGGTTGATGTGATATTAGGTGACTTCAACATGGTCGAAGAGAAAATCGACCAAAATCCAATGAGGGAGGACCCAGCAAATGCTAGGCTCTACCTGAACATTGTGAAAGATAAACTGCAACTCACTGATGGCTGGCAAGACACATTCCCAGACACAAAAGCCTTCAGTTTTGTACAAGAAGCAACCCTAGCCCAATCGCGCCTCGACAGAATCTATATGACAAACAAGGTGAAGAAATCGGCAAGAGAGTGGCAAATAGAGCTCACCGGAGTCCCAGGGACTGACCACAATCTAGTCTCGGTCAGAGTGGCCCATGAAAGTGCCCTCAAGATAGGGAAGGGACGGTGGACCATTCCAACTCATATTATCCAGGATAAAAAGCTAAGAAAGTTCATGCACGACACCGGTATAGAGGCTCTGGATAAAATCTATGACCTGAATGGAGGCCGGTCAGAAGACCGTAACCCGCAGCGAATATATCTTGAATGGAAAACAGCCCTTGTTAGTGAGGCGAAGAAAAGAGACAAAACAATCACTCCACGTTTTGTCAAGCAGCTGAGCGCTCTGTCGACTAAACTTAGTGAAGTGCAAGTCAACGAAACAATGTCATCCGAAGTCAAAAGGACTTACTCACTGGAGCTGAAAGCGAAAATAAAGGAGCTTGAAACAAAAAGACACAACAATGTCAGGACAAAATGTGCCGTCCTTAACCGCCTGGAAGGGGAAACGGTCTGCAAGTACTGGACAAGAACCAACAAGGAGGCGAAACCCAGGGACTTAATCAATGCATTACGAAAGAGTAACCCCACAAACCATACGTCGAATAATGCACGGTATGAAAAAGACTCAGTGAAAATGGTGGAACTGGCAAGGGACTACCACTACAACCTCCAGAGCGACAGAACAGCCACTGACGAAGTAGAAAGAGAGTCCAAAACTACGGAGATCCTCAGTAAAATCACGGCAAAAGCCTCAGCTAATCAGAAGTCCTCACTTACAAAAGAGCTGACCAGAGAGGAGGTAGTAGATGCCCTCAAAAACTCGGAAAATGACTCGGCTCCGGGCCTAGATGGCATCACCTATGAGCTACTGAAAACCCTAAATGAACGACATAAGGAAAACACAAAGCTCAACAAACCAACGTTCGATATTGCGCAGCTGCTAACTGAGGTGTATAATGACATCAGACTGCATGGCGTGGATGAGAAGCTCAAATTTGCAGAGGGCTGGATGTGCCTGCTGTATAAGAAAAATGACAGAGAAGACATTGCAAACTATAGGCCAATCACTTGCCTTAACTCCGATTATAAAATCTTCACAAAGATACTAGCCTCAAGGCTGGCGGAAATAGCCCCATCGCTTATACATGAAAGCCAGGCTGGTTTCATAAAGGGAAGGAGGATAGCCGACCAGACGAAACTAATTAAAATGATGGTGAGCTACGCTGAGTCCACAGGCCAGAATGGCCTGATAATGGCCCTCGACCAAGAAAAAGCTTATGACAGGATAGACCATGCTTACCTGTGGAGAACCCTAGAAGCCTTTGGGATACCAAGTGACTTCATAAATACAGTGAAGGAGCTCTATAAGCATGCAGAGTCCTGTGCAATGGTAAACGGATGTCTGAGCTCTCCATGGAAGATAACGCAAGGGGTTAGACAAGGTGACCCCCTCTCTTGCCTCCTTTTTGATCTAGCAATAGAACCTCTAGCAATCTCGCTACGCTCCTCTAACCTCAAAGGATTCACTATCCCCGGACATAGAGAAAAACTCATTGCCAGCCTCTTTGCGGATGACACAACCGTCTTCCTGTCAGAAAACGACAATATTGGAGAACTCCAGACCATCCTTGACGACTGGTGCTTGGCTTCAACAGCGCGTTTCAACCTCACAAAAACTGAGATAATCCCAATAGGAACAAAAGCCTTTTGCACCTCGGTATGGAGGACTAGGAAAATGAGGGAGGACCACCTACAAATACCTGACAACATCCATATAGCAAAAGATGGCGAAGGTGTACGCATCCTAGGTGCATGGTTTGGTAACGAAATGAGTGCCGAAGAACCATGGGGCCCAGTGATTAACAAGGTAGATAAATACCTCCAACGATGGGAGCTGAGCCATCCCTCAATGGAAGGCAGACGCCTCATTGTTCAAATGGTAGTCAGAGGCCTAACCCAATACCTAACGCAGGTACAAGGGATGCCAGTGGATATAGAACGTGTCTTAATGCAAAAGATAAGATCTTTTGTGTGGCACGAAAAGAGAGCCCCTGTGGCAGAGCATGTACTGCATGCCCCTCAAAGTGAAGGTGGGAGAGCTCTTTTAGACCTGGCATCGAGAAATGAGGCCATCAATGTGATGTGGCTAAAGTCTTACCTTAGCTTTGGTCCTGACCGCCCTGTTTGGGCTCTAGTCGCAGATGCTCTGTTTGCCTTGAATGTCCCAAACGCTGAGCAGCACATAGACCCCCGAGTAAGGGTGAACATATTCCTGCAATCATGGAAGTCAGCGACCTCTTCCAGGACAGGAGTAAGCAAAGACCTACGATCCCTCGTCCTCACTGCTAAAAAGTATGGTGTGAGACCTGACGGATTGTTTATTAGCATGGACCTCCAGAACCTGAGACCAATCTGGTACCATGGTGATGCAAACAGGAAAATTCGCTTCTTAAACCAAGGCGCAAGCACCTGTCTAAAGGACAATCACAAACTATTAACAGTAGGGGAAGCGGTCTCACTGGCTGACATATTGTCACACGACGGACACAGACCATCGGATGAGTGTGAGTGTAGATGTTGCAATCTCATTGAGGAGGTTGCAAGCTGCCTCACACCACACAGCTGCGCAACTAGGGCCAAGGACCTCCTGGACACCCTCCCACCAAAATGGGACCCAAGGCGAGCTCCCCCTCCCCAGAGAGATGGGACCTCCTAGGACAATGGGAACCCCAAGGACGAGGAGTGGACAACCTTCGAAACGAAAATGATAACAAAAGGCCACCTAGCAGAGATATTCAGGGTCTTCACTGAAGGCGAGAAGTCAAATGACCTACCACAGCTAGGCCCCTCGCTGAGCACGGAAGAGCATATAACACTTGCGACAGATGGGTCATGCCTGAAAAATGGAGACGCAGATGCATGCGCGGGGGCCGGAATATTCCATTCCGATAACCACCCCCTGAACAGGAGTGTGAAGGTTCCTCAGGACCTTACACAGTCTAACCAAACTGGTGAGCTCCTTGCACTGAAGGAAGCAATAGAACGTAGCCCAGATCTTGCAAGCATCAATGTTGAGTTAGACTCAAAGTATACGAAAAACCTCGTTACGAGAGACTTAGAGAAAAATGAGGACTCAGGCTACCTCAATACTGCAAACGCAGCCCTAGCCCGAGTCACTGTAGCAAAACTGAGGGAACGGAGGACGAGGACTCGGCTTAAGTGGGTGAAAGGCCACTCCGGCCATAGGAGAAACGAAGGGGCGGACAGGCTAGCCATCCTAGCAACGGGGTTGGCCCAGGAAGCCCTTGACATGAGGGTTGACCCATCTTTGTCAGTCACAGGCGCTAAACTATGTGCGACCTCACAGAAAATCGCTTATAAGGCTATAAGAGCAATTAGGATGAAGAGAAACCCACCTACAAGGGCTCGTACCAATCAAAACCTCGAACACATCTCAGAATGCGCTGAAGAAATCTTTGGGAGGAAACCCACCCATGTGACAGTGTGGAAGAAACAGAAATGTAAGGACTTCTCAAGGGAGCAGAGATACTTCCTGTGGATGGCCACACACGATGCGTATTTAGTAGATGACCACTGGCTAAGACCAACAATGAGCACAGACCTTCAGGAACGGGCCGAATGCGCCCACTGCCACTCCCTTGAATCGATGTCACACATCCTTACTGAGTGTGAGACTGCTGGCCGAAAAGAAATTTGGGAAGCAGCAGAAGCGTTGTGGATGAAAAAGTGTGACCTGCCATGGTTTAGGCCGGCCCTAGGGACAATCCTAGGCGCGCCGCTGGCAGAATTCACTAACGAGGAGGGAAAGATTCTCCCAGGCCCATTGAGACTATATAAGATAATCATGGTTGAATCAGCCTACCTGATATGGAAACTCAGGTGCGAAAGAGTCATACAAAACAAAAACATCCCCTTCACCAGAGAAGAGGTAATTAATCGCTGGCTCAAGGCTGTAAACGACAGGCTCTTCATTGACATAGAGCTATCTAAGCCAAGGTATGGTAAAAAAGCAACCCCAAAGAAAAAAGTTCTAAATACTTGGTCCGGGGTACTGAAGAATGAAAGCTCCCTGCCAGATGACTAGTTAGGAGAATCCAAGGTTTTAGTGGGTATCGGCACCGATTTTGGTTCAGAGAGTGAGGGAGAAGGAATTGGGTGATTGAGTAGGAAGGAGGGGAACCAAATGAAAGTGACCGGAGCCCCACACCCAGTGCGTAAATGCATTTCC
>QLOM01000331.1:0-12611 GCA_003313785.1 Termitomyces sp. MG148
CAAAGTCAGTCTGATACTCAGCGTCGTAAGAAGTAACTTGGCAGCCCGTTCATGTCTTCTAATATGCGAATCTACCGCATGTAAAATAGCTTAGCTATATTGTTGGTAACAAATTAAATCAGTATTTCTATACAAATGAGCTGTCGACGATGCACCATGAATACTATTGTAAGTACGCATGTGGATTATTCCTTTCCTTAGGCTCGTCTCGTGTTTGAGACGGCCGATAACCAGCCGCTGGAAAGAAAAATGGAAAAAAAAAAGAGAAATAATCTGTATTTGCAAATCCCCCTTATAACACGGTGTCCAAGATTACTTTAAGCAGAAGACCAGGGGTTGTATACACGGTGCGGTCACGAGCCCACATCATGGAGCAACGCGTACACAAGGACAAACTATGGATTCCCCAAATTGTGCTGGCATGTTCGAACTGTGGGTTCAACAGCTACAAACATCTGACTATTTCTTTTCCACTGATAATTGGATATCTCTGGTCCAATTTTCCCGATTCAGACTGATTTGGCCAGTGGCCAGGCCAGTTGACGTTCCGCTACAACGTATCACGACGCTCACTGTTCTCACAAATTTGACATAAAAAGCCGAAAGAAGAATCAGAACACTATGTAAGTCCTTCTCATCATGTCTGGCTCATTTTCTGCCACTGGTGTTCACCCATCACTCACTGGACTTGAACCTACCACCCAACAGCTCGATTTTCTTCGCAAAAAAATGCTCACCTCTATGAAGGACCTCTTTCTTGGTCCTATGCCTGTAGAACAATTTCTAGATGAATTTCTGCCCCAGGCACGATCTGGGACTAGGATACCCAAGTTCAGCAAAGACCTCTTTGCCAAGGCTCTCACAGACATTCCGGAGAACAGGATGTACAAGCCCTATGTAAGTCGATCCCCCCTAGCATGCTAGCTCAACAAGTTACCTGTAGTCATAGATGGACGTCATCACCAATAATGGATTCATCCCCGGATTCAAAATGGTCAAAAAATCTTTTCATTCCGACAAGGATGATGTCAAATCTGACCCCAGATTGTATCGTGAAGATCTAGATGTGTCAGAAAAGGTCATCCAGTTTGGTGAACTTGAGCTTCATAGTGAGCTTAAAGCTAAAAACACCGACGATGCTTTTGTCGATCCCCCCCAAGGCGAGGATCGCTGTGATTTCGAGTTTGAATCCCAGACACACGTGGGCGAGGCATCTCGGGGTCAGCTTATTCATTACGCGACCGAGTGGTTCGCTCGTCAGCATCGTCGTCATGCCTTCACCATCTTCCTCTTTGGGACCTATGTCCGCTTCATTCGCTGGGACCACGCTGGTGCCATCGTTTCCGAGAAATTCGATTTTAAAAGTGACTGTTCGTTCTTGGTTCAATTTCTCTGGAGATTCTCTCACCTCGACGATCTTGGCCGAGGTAGAGACCCATTCGTGCGTTGCGCGACATCTGAAGAAGCGGAAATCGCTCACAGAGAACTCGCGGAATGGGAACCTCGTAAGTATCGTCCAGTTGTCGTATTCAATGTTCCTGGTGAGGACGGCAAGGACCGTGAGTTTCTTGCTTGGGGTTGCTTTTCTGAACCTCGGTCACTCACTGGTCGATATACTCGAACCTATCCTGTGTACGAGATTGCAACAGAAAAGAAATACCTCTTGAAGGATGGATGGAGGACACACGGCTCAGCTCCAGAGGCCTACATTCTCCGTAAGCTCCGAGAAAAGGGAGTTAGATACATTCCGATCTACGTTTGCGGAGGGGACGTTGTCGGCGGTGTCACGAAGACTGATCTTTATGTTACTGTTCAGGAGGAGACTCAAGGGCGGCAGGATAAATTCAAAGGCGAAAATCATGGTAATGTCACTGTTGAGAAGACGAACGAAGATCGGCAGGATAGAGCGAAAGGCAATGATTCATGGAAGTGTGGAAAGACCTGTGGGAGGGTCGTTCAACGCTTCCTCCATCGTTTCATCTCTGATATCATCGGGAAACCTCTTAGGGCTTTCACGAACTCCAAACATATGCTGCTAGTCGTTTCGCATGCTTTCATTGGTGAGTCTGGGCCTACCTTTTGAAACTTTGACTCACACGCCTTTAACAGCCTCTAGGGAAGCGTACGAATTATGCCGCATCATTCGGCGCGACATTAGCGCGGATAATATCCTTATCACTTCTGATGGAGGGATACTGAATGACTGGGATATGGCAAAGGAAGAAGCCGACATAATAAACAGCCGACGGCACGAGCGGACGGTGAGCTCGGATTTTACTATCAATCGAGCATACTCACAGCGTGTCGATAGGGAACTTGGGAGTTTATGTCGAGCCTGCTCCTCACAGGGCATCATACCGCTCATACGATCCAGGATGACATGGAATCATTTGTCCTTGTTGTCATCTATCATGCTCTACGCTATCTGCCGCACAACAAATCCGAGGACACTGCATACATTATCGATAACGTCTTCAATCGTCAGGTGCGCATTCGCCCCGGTGTATATAAGGGTGGTGAAGCCCGGATGTCTCTCTTCCTGTGCAATGGTTACATTGGCCGTGACTTCAAGTTATCATGTCCTCCTCTCCAACTATGGGTTAAAGCGGCGATTAAGGCCGTGAAGGAGTGGATAAAGGCCGAAGATGCGAAATCTTATCAAATAGAGGGCCCTACTGAGCTAGAGATAATGGTCGAGGAACAAATTGCTGCGAATGAAGGTGTTCTACGTCCCGCTTTGCCTGCAGCAACCGAGCCTGATCCCCCAAACTATCCGTCTGTCCGACTCGCCAGTCATGGCCTATGGGCCAAGTATTTTAAATATTGTTTGCAGACGACTAAATGGTCTGCGCTTGAAGCCGACAAACCGCAAGATATCCTATCCAACGCCAAGCGTGGAAGATGAGTTGCTGGACATTTGCAGGCCAGCTCGAGTAAAAGAAGTAAAACGTCACATTCATGTTCACGAGGTAAGTCATCGCAATTACGTACAAATGGAAAGCAAAGTCAGTCTGATACTCTGCGTCGAGAGAAGTAACTTGGCAGCCCGATCATCTCTTCTAGTATGTGGATATAAAATAGCTATATCCTATATCGCTGGTAACAAGTTCACCCAGTATTTCTATACTGATTAGCTGTAGAGGATGCACCATGAATAGTAAGTACGCATGTGGTCTGTCTATCTTGATAGCTGCTTCGCGGAACCTTAATCTTCAATTTGACGTTGGTGTCACGATATAAGCATAGGACCCTGTCAGATGCTCTCGATGCAATCTTTGTTAACATGCATGCACTACTTCAGCAGTGACGTATCAGTTCTTCTAGGATGACTTCTTGTACAGGAGTGTTGTTCTCTGTCTATCATCTCGCCGTCATACGCTTCCGATGAATGTGCGTTGCCACCGCAGGCAAGTGAACTTTGCCAGCTATGGTTCGACATGTCTGTAGTGTGGTTCTGGACCTATAAAAACACTTACCCCGTACTTGTACCGCCCAACTGTGTACTTTGAGCAACTCACTCTCAATCCTTCTGATATGCAAATCAAGCTCCATGCCTGCGTCCTCCTTCTCTTCAGTCTGACTCAGGCTGTTATCGCAAGTTCTGGTGATCCCGTTATCAAGCGTGGTGCTACCAAGTCTGACACAGCGTATGAGCCTCAACTTTTATCTGTGAATGTTTGTTTGACTGTTCATTCAACTTCCCTAGGTCTGCTCCGAGAGTGACGCCTGGGGAGGCTCATTGTGGCACCACCTTCTACCCTCACAGCTGCTGGAAGTGGACCACTGTAGGCGGCGATTGGTGCTGGACTGAGAGATATGTGTATTGCGAAAAGGATGCTGATTGTCAATATGGTGCAGAGTGCTATGACTAAAGGGTAAGTCTATCTCGGGTTTACCTATAGTATCCTTTGGCTACAAATATGGTTTTCCCATCTGAAGTTTGTTCTTTTTCTCTGCGAAACCATTTTTTGTTGGTGTTCACCCGCATTTGCTTTCTTATTTGCTAAGACAAAGTCTACAGGTCCTTCGTTACTACTACTATACCAATATCTTGTTTTGGACATGGTTACGTAGATGGTTGTTTCGAGATCTAGAATATTGTCAGCTGGACTACGTGCGTGTGATGGTAAAATCTCATGGCAAATGTACAAGACTCTTGGTTGAACACCACGACTGTGATCCTTAGGAAAGTGTTCATGTTTCCTTGCCTGCTCAAAAGGACAGTATGATTGACTAGAGAGAAGAAGGACATAGTCAGGTATATTTCAATATTTGGATAGCTCAGAAAAAGGTCGAGAAGTCCGGGACTTCATTCAGAGTCTTCTCCAGTTCCTCAATATCATCCTCACCCATTCGAAGATCTATCCAACAGCCGGGGCACTTCTGGACCGCAAGGGCAGAAAATGACTCCATCAGTTTCCGCAGAGATTTACGAGAAAGTGGCTGATCAGCGCCAATGGTAAAACTGCTTGGTCCAGGACTTAAGATATGACCACAAGCTGGGCAGTCATCACAACCGTTACTGCCACCGAAGATGGAAAATGTCGCTTTCTGAGCGGCGCGGTACCAACATTTCCAGTACCGAATCTAGACGAAACTTTTGTGAGGAACAACCCTCTAATTTATCTCAAGGATAAGGATACCCAGGGTATGACAAGAGGTGGAGATAGTTTTGTCACAATATCCTCGAGTGGGATATCTAAGAGAAACGGGACTGCCAATTTTGATAGCGCAGGATAGCCGTGCTTCTCCCCAAAACTAAAGACTTCCACGGGATGCTCAGCAAAGATTTGCCTATCAAGCTACCATTCATAGCAGGCTTATCGTTGGCAATCAGAGGCTTACTGCATGCGCAAGTTACAAATGTTCATTACTGAAAACACCTCGTACTTCTCTGCGGCTTCTGCCAATTTGAAGAAGTCTTCCGAGGACAAGCGATCAATGCTCGGATGTCTTTGAGGATACATGAAACTAAAGAGGTCTTCGAGCGTTGGGGATTCCTCAGTAAGCGACACGATCTCCCTGTTGGTGGCAAATTCGGCTGGAGGAAAGGCCCCGGCTTGGGTCTCCAAGTTCTTGCGATGGATGTGGAAGTGGACGTCATCACTAGATTCAAAGATGACATCTGCATCAGCAGCGTTAACTATATGTGTGGGGTGGTTTGTTCGGAAGTATCAGTCATCAACAAGGTATGTAGATTGGAGGATGATACTGTACATTTTCCTGAAGTAGCACGAGGTGCACGGGAGGTGACCAAGAGATGCATAATCTCGGACCACTTGGCTTTTGGAGCAGACATTCTGAGTGGTTGGACCATGGATCGATAATTTGGCGCCCGTACGAACGCGTCACGTGTCACATGACAGTGGTAGAACAATCGCGTGATGGTTGAGTTGAAACGCGACCTTTGTTGCTTGGAGAGCTCGCGATGGCGCAAGTTCTGCGCGAGCCCGTCAACATTGTCTCTAAATATCTCCGCTCATCTCCCGTGCGATCCAGACCCCCAGGGAGCCCAAGCAGACATCATGGCACGCTGGCATCCCCTCATTTCACGAGGTTTCACGACAATCGGCTGGTCCGCGAGGAACAGGAGGAATCAGACTCTGATATTGAAGTCTTTGGTCCATATCTAAGCTCAGAAAAAGTGGAAACAAAAACAAAAGCGAGGACAGCTATTATGGCGGGAGCAGGTACCAAGGTTGCCACAGACCCAGAGCACAGCCCCGGTATAAAACCGTACGCCGTGGCACATTATCCTGTTTTATTCAATCTTGACGAATTTGTAGACTGCACCAACTCTTTCTTGACGAAACCTCAATATCCGCACCTCGTGTTAACAAACCTAGGAGCGTCACTTCGGCTTCGTCTCGAACCTCAAGCTCGACTTCGATCAGACAAACCAGAAAGCCTGCTCCGACGCTAGCTGAAATGGTTTCAGTGACATCCACCACCTTTTCCGCTTCTGTGTCTGCATTGTCAGAACCTCCCACTGTTCTTCCAGCCTACTCGTACAAAGACTACACGGACCCGAAGTCATACGTTGCCTACACGCGTGACGTCGATGAGGCAAACGATCTCATTGCGGCGCTCAAACCTGGGCCTGTGGCGTTTGACATGGAGTGGTGTTTCTCTTTTTTCGCCAGGAAGACGAAGGAACGAAAGACGGCGGTTATTCAAATCGCAGATTCGGCGGGATTAGTTGTTATTGTGCATTTGTCTGCGATGTCGCGTACGTCTCTGAGGCGTTACAGTTTTCCTTGGAGGCTGAATCTTTGTGTCCTTTTTGTGTGTAGGGTTTCCGAAGGCGCTGCGAGTACGTGATAAAAGCCTTGTGAGGGACCAAGATCCCCTCACTCACTAATAAAAATTTCAGGCGCTGTTAGAGAATCCGGAAATTCCGAAGTTGGGCGCCAATATATTGGGTGCGTGATTTCTTTCACATTAACGAGCGTCTAACCATTTTGTCGCAATAGCCGACGGAAAGAAACTCTTCCGTGATTATGGTGTTCTCGCGAAGAACCTGCTTGAGCTTGCGGCTCTTGCTGTTGCTTGGGACCCTGCACACACCATCACACGCAAAATTACTAGTCTTGCGAAGGTATGTTCCAGTCTCATCAAAAGCTCATCACACGTCGATTGATACGCCATATATACATAGCTCACCGAGACTTACTGCGGCAAGGTGCTGGGCAAGGGTGCTGAACGCACAAGTAACTGGGAAGTCCCAGAGCTCGACGAACTCCAGAAAGATTGTACGTCCTCTTTTTTGTCAGAGGTCATGGCACTCACGCGCCGTCCTGAAGACGCGGCGAACGACGTGCACTGCTCAATGGAGATATATAAGCGCCTAAGTTCGCTTGCTGCACCCAGGGCCTTGGACATGCCTTACGGTGCCGACGTACCGTGGCACCTTCCTAAAGACGTGGAGCATATCGAGGCGGGGGGTGAACCGATGAGGCTGCAGTGGCGCCGTGCGCACAGGCTGTGGCATGAGACGGGGATGGCGCTAGAGAAGATGTGTGCCGAAATGAGGGTGAGGAAGGAAGGTGTGCCGGATGAGGGGCCGTTGAAGAGCTCTACGGTGATGTATGCCTTTCTTCTTGTTGGAGGAGTATCAGGCTGAGACGAACGAGGATAGATCTTATGTTATTTATGCGTTGCAGGCAGACCCGAAGTTGCCTTTTGATATTGAGAAGTTGAGGAGGTTGGTGTCGATGGATCCGCCGTCGTGGACGAGGCACCGGAGGTGGTTGATTGAAAGGGCGCTGGAGATGCAGGCGCGGCTTGCGGTTTCAGAAGGGCCGGGATCACTGCCGGTCAGATGAAGATGGTATCAATAACAGGAGCTTATGAGGATTTAAAGGTATATAGCTTGGCATTGCTCATTGTACTTATCATTCCATTTATAGGAATTAGAAATTCATTGGTTCTGGATTGGTTTACATACATGCATCTTTGTGGGGTGCATAGGGTTTGCATGCCTTTGCTAGGAGATATCATCGAACCATGCATACAGATATGTATGTAGGTAAAGTTGGTCAACCTTGCGCTGAATTTGTAGGAGCCCAAATGAAACACTCGCTGAGGCAGGAGGAAGTCCTGGCGTCTTCCTCTAATTACATGGGATAAGATGTTAAAATCTGATATTGCATATTCGCTTTGTAAAATGCGTGATTTGTTGATAGATATACTTAGCTACAGATGTATTCCACGCGATCAAGAAACCTCCAAGACGGCACGACTTACTGCTCCAAGGTTTTACGTGCGTGGGAGTCGTGAACGAGGGCTTCATACAAGCTGCCAACTTAGCTTACCTACTCATCGACAAGGTTTGCTTACCTTGACTTCCTGCACCCAGAATGTATGTGAACAACTCTTCAATCGTGATGGACTCGAGAACCTGCGTGTGGGGAAGTGGAGAATACCGATTGATGGCAAGTATCGTAATGGAAGGAACTCGTATCGAGGGTGATACACCTACTAGGAGTAATCCTTGTGTTGTTTCATATATAGGAGTAGATTCGAAAGCTGTGGCTGCGGAAAGGCATGTTCGTGGGCTGCATTTGGTTGTGTCCCGCGAGTTGTTCACGGGCTGCGTGTGAGTTACAAAGCAGGCATACAGGTACTTGATGAATCGAATGCTTGTCAACCCTACTGGAATTTCTTGTGCTAAAGTCTTTCTTGCGGGGTCTTGTCCGAAAAACGGCGCGAGTAAGCCACGCGGCAACTTTGTTGGTCGCTGAGATACATATATGCAGTTGGACCCTGACTCTACTACATATGTACATATATCCGGGCACATACACCCACAAATGATATAGGCTCTTGTGCCTACAAACAAAGCTTGAACCCTGCTGAAGCCCACGTATGGCATCAAAATTGATGATGTAGGGGCCACTTACAAAGTTCTTGTCTATACATGGCTGACAGTAGTACGTCTGTGCCTGGATTCTAAACTTGTAATGTCTTATATATCTCCTAAATTTCTCACCTACTACACATGCCACTTAAAACTCTGCGAGGAAAGTTCCATACCCAGCACTAACATTCAAGCACACTGCCAGAACCGATACTACGATACTATTGGGGTAGTAGTACCATTACTACTTTACCCCCGCCTCTTTGCCCTGTAATGTGGCTTGCCGGCGGCATGAACAGAATTCATCATTCTTTCATTCTCCTATCTATTTGAAATCCAGTGATGATGGTATACATGCTACCCCCATGAGTGTTAATTAAAACCATAATGAGACTTGTCATTCTCGGTAGGTAGGATGGCACCTGAAGGGAAGAGAGTAACCTTAGTGTGTAATCCTGGTCATAGATTGATCATGAACGGATTCCCTAACATGCCGGAAGAATCATTTCGCAAGTCTATCACCTGGTCAAGCTCCACAGACGAGTCTGGATCAAGAACTGATCTCATTTTGGTCGGACATGCTGAATGTGCATCGCTTGTTGGGCTCCACATGATTGCCACAAGTTATTAAGAAAAGGAGTGAAATGAATGAAGACAAGGGGCCGCTTGGCATTCAGCAGGAAAGATATAAATATCTGCATGGCATGACATGCGAAAGCGTGGCAGTGCCCAAGGTTACTTTACATTTTCTTTCGCGACGACCCCTCTTTTCCGTCCAACTCACATCTTTCTTACGACTCGAGGCCCTTTCAAAAACTATGGGAGCCCAGCAAAGCCTGTCGAACTCGCAAGGAAGTCACTCTAGCCGAATTAAGAATTCTCTTGTTTCAAAAGTACGTCACGAGGACTCAACGACCTCGACGGTGTTTTGGCTTCCGGTAGACAAGTCTGACCATCCGAAGGAGTCAGAAGACACTTCGACAAAGAAGGATAAAGCAGAGAACTGCGCAAAGGTGGTGGATCTGGTCAAGGCGACGTTATCGGTGAGCAAATTCCCCGTGATGCCAGACCCACCAAGGTGGCTGTGTAGCAGTCTAAACTTATCAAGCGGTTTACCCCCTGTTACCATCCATCTCTTCCTTCTGATTCCTCGTCGTTGCGCTCGTTTCTCTCGCTTGTAATCACGAAAACAGCCTTGGCACCGGAAATCTAAAATGCCCGTTACTGTGCCCTGTCAGGTGCGTTATCGCCAAGATCTGAATGGCTCGCGGATTCAAGCTTAACTTGATACTGTCAGTATCGCACTGGCAAGACCCTTGGAAGTGGAACCTATGCCATTGTAAAGGAAGCAATTCACATTAAGACGGGCAAGTATTATGCCTGCAAAGTCATAAATAAGAAACTTATGGAGGGGAGAGAACATATGGTGCGATGGACCCTATTCAACAGATTTGATGTGTCGCTCAGTTACATCATACTACTAGGTCCGCAATGAGATTTCAGTGCTGAAGCGCATCTCTAGTGGTCATCGTAATATCGTGACGCTGCACGACTATTTCGAAGTAAGGTTCTTAGTGGGCGTCGTTGACTTAGTCAAACTGATTCATTCTATAGACAACCCACAACCTCTACCTGGTATTTGATCTATGCACAGGAGGCGAGCTGTTCGACCGGATATGTGCCAAAGGCAACTATTACGAAGCTGATGCTGCTCACCTCGTCCGTACGATTTTCCGCGCCGTCAAGTACATCCACGACGCAGGTGTTGTCCACAGAGGTGCGTACCCCTGTATCAGCCACATCCCAGCATTTTGATTTCTGGCTATATCAGACCTCAAGCCTGAGAACCTTTTATTCCGAACATCTGAGGAGGACGCTGATATCATGATCGCTGACTTCGGTCTTAGCAGGGTGATGCAGGAGGAAAAGTTGAATATGTTGACAGAGGTTTGCGGTACTCCTGGCGTGAGTCCGTCTCATCTATCTTTGTCTTTTTCACTGACTGTCATCAAATCTTCATAGTACATGGCGCCCGAAATCTTTCAAAAGAGTACGTGATCTTCAGTCTTGATGGTCTTTTATGATGCGAAGGTGCAAAACAGCTGGACATGGGAAACCCGTGGACGTTTGGGCGATGGGCGTCGTGACATACTTCTTGTTGGGCGGGTACACGCCCTTTGACCGTGATTCGCAACAACTCGAGATGGAGGCTATCATCGCGGGCGATTATAAATTCGAGCCCGCGGAGTATTGGGTCAATGTGTCCGAAACGGCGAAGGACTTTATTCGCCGGTGCCTTGCCCTTGATCCCGGGAAGCGCCCGACGGCCGACCAGATGCTCGAGCACGAAGTACGCTGTGTTCCTTAGTTGAGTGCACCGGGAAATGCTGATCGTGGGTTGTCTACCACTCCTTGAAGTGGTTAGCCGGTGAGGAGCCTCACTTCGTGGCCGATCCAGAGAGTGGAAAGCCTGCCGATCTTTTGCCGCACGTCAAGAAAGCTTTCAATGCGAAACATCTGTGTACGTCTCCCCCTCATCTGTAATGGTAATAACATTTCTCATGATGTTCAATGGGTATCAGGGCGCAAGGCTGGCTTCAGCATCCGGGCTATGACGCGCATGGCGACCCTTGCAGGAGCTCATACACCCGAACTTGCCAAGCTCCGAGAAGAGGTGCAGCAATTCAAGGCGGAGTCAGAAAAGGTGCGCACGTCCTCCCCTGTTTTAGGCGGTTGTACCACGCAATGCTGACCTGCTGGACTTGCCTTTGTTTCTCCATTCACAGGAGGATGTGGAGGTATGTTTCCTTTTTGTGCTTTTCTATGTTGTAGCATCGCTGAGAGCTTGCAATGTAGTCTGCGAATATCACCCACCATCACAACCTCGAGCACCCCAGCAGCCCAAGCTTTAAAGAGTTCAAACGGACCGACGCGTCCGGTGCTGATGACTTGGATAGCAAGCTCGCTAAAACGAGCTTGGATGAGCAAGATTGCAAGTCCCCTGCATAATGCTTACGTGGTAATTGGATTTTGTGATCAAGTCTCTGGGTAGAAAATAACGATGCTGGAGGTGGATGCATGTGTAGAGGCAGGTGCTTTTTTTCTATATCAATATTTGTACAACTTAGTATCTATCTTGTTTTGCATCTGTACGATATCCCATTCGTTGTTCCCTTTCAGTTATGTGGTAGTCACTGGATATCTGTTTCTACCCATTGAGGTTGGCGTTTCGGTAATCATTTGTCCTCGAACTCTACTGAGTTCCGTTGTAAGAGGACACAATAAGGCGGAGTTGCGCATTGTCGAGCACTGTCCTAGACATCATGACCTAACGGTATGTGACCAACATAGTGATTTGACAGAAGGAATGACGAAAGTACTCACCTAAAGTTCCTCGGTCTCAATCTTATCATGATCCCTTAGGTACTAACACTTACAAACTTATGGAGATTATCGGATCTAATCGCTCACATGGAGTTCAACTTCTCTCGTTGAACTCCAGATGAGCATTACTATATTATTCTGTTCTTACGTTACTCAAATCTAAACTTCTCTCGTTGAACTCCAGTTCCCTGCGTAAACTAAGCTGAGATTTCATCACCGCTTGCCTGCGCTGACCGCGACCTTCCTCGCGCACATCCGAGACGTCCGTTCGTCAAGGAAACCTGACTAGAGATTTATGCGAACAATTTTTTGTAGCAAACGCTTTTCACGCCACCACTCATATTCGGACATACATCTATCTACCATCAATTCGAGGCGATGATAAGACATTGAGCGAGCGAGCCTAGACTTAGTGAAGCAGTTTGGACGAGCATCGCGAGAGAGAAGTGAGATTTCTCGCCGTGAAGTTCTCGAGTCTGCTCGCCCGCTTATGGAGAGAAGCTCAAGCTAACTACGAGTGACTGTGAAGTAGTAATATGTATAATGAAGTAATAAAGTAATGGAAATGGATAGTGGATGAGGATAAGAAACGCGTGAAGCGGTGTGATATAGACGAGCGCTAACCGCAATTTGAGACGATGAGGTCATTCCGACTGAAGCCCGGGAAAGAAGGCAACCAATCCGAAAGGAGTGCCCCAAGGGCTGCGGCCCCGCTCTAACACACCCAGGACATTGATACTGCGCAGTTCCACGTACATCATCATGATAGGCTAAACGACAATATATGGAAAACAGGACAATGAACAATGAGACGTGATATATTGATACACGAAAGGGTGAAACGTGGGACAACGGCGATCCAAGCGTT
>QLOM01000332.1:2736-43239 GCA_003313785.1 Termitomyces sp. MG148
AAAAAAAAAAAAAAACCAAGACACATTCATTCCCAGCCACAAGCTAACAAACCCAGCATAGCCATGATCCAGATTCCAATCGATCAGGCATGCAGGCGCCTACTTAACTGACTTGGGCACTTAGCCCCATTGAGCTCCAGATAGCGGTCCAGCACCGCTAACTTATTGCAGTGGGCCAGCGGCTCCTATGTAGTATCCCCCAGAGACCACCACACCTCCAGTTTGAGCGCATTCCGCTCAGTCCATCGGTGTCCGATGATGCTTTTGACGAACCATTTGTTGTTGTCTCTGGCACCAGAATTGTAGGGGCCTAGCATTGCCCTATTTGGGAACAAGGCATCATCCAATGCCACATACGGTTATAGTAGCAACACATGAAACTTTGGCATGATACGCCGTTTCTGCAGTGCCACAGGCAGCTCCAACATGTAGTTGGACGTGCATGGTTCTGTGCTCATGACCCAATATGGACCAATCCATTTTGGGCAGAGCTTACTCACCTGTCCCCTCAGCAACTTCAAGTTGCAAGTTGACAAGTAAACCAATGACCCAGCCATGATTGCTGGGTCATCCTGTCTGTGCACATTTGTGCCCTTTGCCTGGAACACATGCGCTCCACAACAGCTCCTTTGCTGTCATCGTTATATGCACCGGAATCAGGTGTACCATGCTGGTCATCTAGCAGATGACCACCCAGAGATAGTCACAGCCCTTGGACTCAGGAAACGGGCCCACAAAGTCCATTCCAATTGAGTCCCATGGCTTGACAGGAATGGGCAGCTGGTGAAGTTTACCAGCTACAGGGAGGTTGGGCTGCTTTGCCCGCTGGCATGCCGCACACGTTGCACAAAACTTGGCAACATCTTTGCCCATACGTGGCCACCAATACCACTTCTGTACGTATGCCAACGTTTGGTTTACCCCAAAATGACCTACTACAGCGTGGGCCTGGTCAAGCACGCAAGTTATCAGCTCATGGTCCTGTGGTATACATACCACCCGGACTCCCTGACAATTGTCCATCGGCACCACCCTCTGATAATCAAGCTCAAATTGGGAGTGGTCCCCCGGTTTCTCTAGGATTGCCACAAATATAGGATCATCAGCGTAATCCTGCACTACCTTTTGACAAAAGTTGTCAGATCCCATTGTCTCAGGCTCTATGACAGGCACCTCTCCCACTAAGGCCTAGGCTAGCATCACATCCTTATCTGGACGCTGGTGTTCCAGATCTACGGAGTGTACAAGCTGCTTAAGCAGTTCTGCTTTGAGGTCTTAATCCTTGCATCGTTCATGCAGATGGCTGCTATGCCTTTGCTCTTCATCTCTCATAGCCCGCACTTCAAGGATATGCTCCTTGACCTCATGGTACCTATGCAGGGGAAGATCCTCCCCTTCAGGGTCTATGCAACGGTCCGCTTGCACGTACTCATGGGAGTCATGCACCTCATCAGGTCAGTCACTCTCAAAGTATTGCAACAAACAGTCGGCGACCTTGTTTAGCTTGCTCTTCACATATGTGATGTCAAATTGATATCTTGACATGTAATCGATCCACTGCCGCTGCCGCGGCAACAATGTCACCTGGGTCTTGAAGAACTCCAAGGCTTTATGGTCCGTGATGATATGAATGGGATATCCCATCAACTTGTCTTCCCACTTGAGTAATGCCTCTAGTATAGCCAGAGTTTCCAACTTGTGGACAGCGTAGTTCTGCTGAGCCATAGTGAATTTCTTTGACATGAACCCGGCAGGCCAGCACGTTTGCCAGCTACTTCCTTGGCCATACATGGCCCTCACTCTAGTTTTTGATGCATCACAGATGAGCCATATGGACTCATCACATTGCGGGTCAATCAGCCAGATTACTGGCATCTTGGCATATATACCCTTCACCATTTCAAAGCATCACTGGTGAATTGGACACCAGGTAAACGGTGACCCATTCTGGGTCATTGCCATCAGTAGTCCGGTATACGCTGACACATCAGGCAAAAAGCTTGATATGTAGTTGACCAGACCTACAAATTTCTGGATATCATTGTAATTATGTGGTGTGCGCCACTTGCAAATGCGATCAAGTTTATCTTGATCTGGGTGAATGCCCTTCACATCAATGACATATCCAAGGCAATCTACGCTCTCTGTGTAGAGTTTGCATTTCTTCCATTTCAAGTATAACTTGAACTTTTGCAGTCATTCGAACATGACTCTGAAGTGCTGTTTGTGCTCCTCAATCAAGTCAGAGTAGATGAATATATCATCTAAATACACATGCATAAATTGTCCAATGATATCTTGGAAGATAGAGGTCATTAGCCTCTGAAAGGTTGCTGGGGCATTGCAATCCCCAATCTGCATTATATTGCTGGTAAATGTACCCATAATAGATGCAAATACAGTCTTGGGTACATCTTCAGTACGTATACGTACCTGTTCATATGCATTGGGTAGGTCGATCTTCGAGCAATATTTTGCTTGTGCCACGTCTTCTTGGATAACCTCTTGGTCTGGCAAAGGGGTAACGTCCTTGATCGTATTATTGTTGCGCTGTTGTGCATCCAAGGCAATGCAAAGGGAACCATCCTTCTTCAGTATGCACAGCAATGGGGCTACTTGTGCCGTGGTACATGGTGTCCACCACTGCGCATTAAGGTAGTGGTTTGTTTTATCCCGCAATTGCTCCTGCAGTGCCTGTGGGCAACGTGGCAAGTGGTATCTGTACTGCTTCTGGTCATCTATGAGATTAATCTCATGATTTACCTCATGCCACAGAGAAAGCTCCTCTTTCATGCTGTTGACCATATCTGCAAACTCCTCCTGCCACTGCTGTCGCAGGCGTGGAATATTGTCTTCCTGAAGGCTAGTCGTCTTCCGTTTACCCTTGTCCCACATAGGGGGCAGCAATTGCACAGTGTGCTCCTCTGGGCGTTCCAGGATCTTGAACCAATCACAAACAGCTAGCACCCGTTCTACACTATCATCCGGTATGTGTAACCAATTGGGGTGACAGGGTTTGCCAGCCCATTGCGACGTCAGAGAAGCACTACGTCGGCATACTGTATATGCCCGGGACACTTCATTTGCGTGAGGATGGCAATACCAGTTGACCATTGGTTGCCACATAGGCACGTTTTGTGCCACAGCAGACGCTACCACTTTATTCCATTCCTGCGGCATGCAAGGGTCATATGCCCGCTCACAATCCGGTAGGAGAATAGGGCAATCCCATAACAATTTTGTGTTCAAAGTGCATGAGGCTAGTTCAGCCTCCTCTCCCATTGTCAAATCCTCCAACTTAACATGGGAGGATGTAGGCGGACATGCTCCTATTGATGCATCTTTCAAACTTGCTGGCTTACATTTTCCTTTTGGATGAGGCTCCGCACCTCGCTGTCTAGGTCCCCGGAATGTGGGCCTAGTAGGGGCTATATTGGTCTCCTTGCTTTTCATGGAGGCTTGATACTCCTTCTCACTCATCAACACCGCCTGGTGGTCCGCAGGCAGCCCAGGTACTTCCTGATCCACCTCGATCATCTCCTCCACCATTGGGTGCCTCCGACAACTGAGTTATGGAGCACCTTTATGCTTTTCCGTAGCGCAATGTCAACGCAGGCAACCATCCATGTCATCTATTGAGGCCCGCTCCACTAGGAGTGCAATCCCATTAACCAGGACTCGGCAGTGCTCAAAGTCCAGTACTACTTTATTATGCCTCATGAACGGCATACCTATAATCATATCGTAGCGGTCAAAATTCGCCACGTCAACATATTTCTGGCTGCGCAAGCCAGGTGTTTGGATGGTTATGGTGGTCCCGTACTGGACCATAGCTTGACTCCCTACAGTGCCCAATTGCAGGGCCAAGGGAGTCTCCAGTTCTTGTATGGATATCCCGTATACATGTGTGAACTGAGGAGTAATCCCTGACATTGTGCTCCTAGAATCCCAGAGCGTCCAGGCCTTATAGTCATTTATCTCCACATAGGACACCAAGCACTCCTTGTTCGCTCAATTTAATGATGGTCATTGCAGCTTACCATCAGTTTTCCAAAGAGTCACTCTCTTCATCCACACCATAGCATTGTGCTGGGGTGTACGTTCTGCCAGCCAGTTGGTCATGGCTATCAAGCACTCCAAGTCGCTGTCGCAACTATAGTAGTCGTTGTTGTATACATCCACAGTGACATATTCTTCTCCTTCAACCACTACTTGATTGAAGTCGTCACCCGACCTATCAGTGTGATTGTCCTCTGGTTCAGAGGCCTTGTTGCTCCTGGACTCAACGGATACATCTCCATCGCTGCTGTTTGGCGCAGCAGTATGCGTGGCCCTGAGGTGTGCCCAAGGGTTAGGCCCTTTTTGGGGTGCTGTTGGCTTAGCAAGACAGTTGCTGGCATAGTGTCTAGGTTGCCCACAGCTATAGCACATTCCTTGAACTACTGGCAGTTGGCCTGGTGTACCGGGCTTCCTGTCCACAATACCCTTGGAAGGACGTTTGCCTTTCTGTGGGCGATCAGGCCTAGAGCAACTGCGCTTTTTATCTCCTGGCGGTGCATGCCATACCACAAACTATGGATACTTTTCCTTGTCCATTTTGGACTTTTTTGCTAAGAATGTTCCTATACGCTGCGCTCAGGGCAGCGCTCAGGGCAGCGTTCTGCCTGGAGCAGAGCGACAAGCTGCCCCGCAATGGCCATTACGCTGCTCATAGTGATTTGCTGTCTTGAGCAACTGCTCATAGCAAATGGCATACGCCACAAATTCTTCCACCTCATTCACTTCAGGTGACAAGCCATCTTTTCTGATCAGATAGCAGCACATTTCCGCTGGAATTCCATCGAGGAAAGTCTCGAGCATTGTATACTTGTCAGGGTATACTGCCATATTTTGGGCATAATCGTTAAGAGTGTCATAAAACCCTTGGACACCAAGTTTCTCAGTGTAGTGTGTGGCCTGGAAGTCTTGTTGAGCATCCTGCAGTGTTGAGGGGTGTACAAATCGGTCCGTTAGAACCCCTTTGAATATCCAGTCATACTGGGCTTAATTGACGTGCAGAACTGCATGGTGGAACCAGTTTTTGGCCTCTTCTGCCAAAAATTCTGGTAGTACAAAGATCTGTTCGCAATCCATACGGTCCTCACCATAGAGGCACATTGCCAGATGGTAGCAGACATCCATGGCCCAGTCCTCTAGTTTGCTGAACTTGGACACTCCGAAGTATACCCGGATATGCCAACTATCTGCCTTGCGCAACTTTACACCATCAGGTAGTCATAAATTGACTCCCAACACATCATCAACGACTCGATGAAGTCAGTCATGCATTGCTTTGCGATGCATCTGTATGGCTTTCTGCTGTCCAAGTGCGCAACTCACTAAGTCAGCTGCGTGAGTGAGGGATTTTCCTCTAGGTACAGTGATTGATTGCCGATTTAATCGACCTGCCAGGCAACCCTGTCCACTATTTTGGGTCACGTAGTCAGGGCAGTTGCCCTGATGGTTGTTATTACTGTCACTCTTTGGGATGCTAGCCCAATTTGGTGCCTCTACATGACTGTGATTGCATTGCGCATCACAATCTGGAGAAGCATGCATCTCCTGGTATCCAGCAGTAAATTGTTGACGCATTTCATCAATGGGCTTGGTACTCTCAAATACAATACCCTGGTCACCAATAAGGGAGTGTCCCTTCTGCTTGAGGTCGCTATTCCTCATACGCTGGTAAGACACGTGATCACTCAGCATCTCTGCCAGGGATACTCAAGGCAAAAAGGTAGCCTTGCTCTCCTGTTTGCAGGGAATTCCTGCTGTGCTTTCTAGACCTGCACGGTCTGTATATCCCTCTTGGCTGTCAAGATGAGGTGGGACCTCACGTATCCCCTGTACAAATGATGTGCGAATGCTACTCACCGGTTCTGGATAGGCCATCGCTTGTGCCTGGGTCAGAGCGTCAACCAGTTCTGCACCCATGTCTTGATTATGGCGCGCCAAACATTCTTCGGACATCTGGCTCCAGGGGGTCAATACTTCTGACAATTGTGCTGCCTTTCGCTGCAGATACATCTGCAGTTCCAGGAGCAAAACTCACAGGATCAAATCAGTATATTGAGTACTGAATACAGGAAGGACCTTATGTCCCTGCCTACTCAATGCTACTATATGCGATGCCACATACCGCTGATAAGACTCTGGCTGGGCTCAGTGCACCAGCACTATTTTTAGCAACTTATGTTTTGCAACTAGTAGGAATCAAACTCAGAACACAACGTGCAGGATCATGGGACTTAGCAACCACATGACTTGGCAATCACCTGCTACTCACCTGACTCCAGTCCGGCCCCCTTCAAGTCTCCAATCAGTGATAACCAACGCCAGAGCCTTTAGCAACACTTATCAAAATCCAGTGCTTCTCAAAGATCTGACGACAGATCACTTTAGCGACGCCTAGCAACTTATGCGAGACAGGTCCACACAATGGTTTCAAATATTAGCAACGCTTACAGTTGATCTGATGCTTAGCAACCTATGCAAGACAGGCCCCCTTGATGGTTTTAGGCCTTAGCAACAGTCTCCGTGCATTTGGCCTCTTTTACTGCTAGGATGTTAAGTTAAAGCTTGCTGACTTGACAAACACTGTTGCTTAGTGACTTTCACATTCCATTGTACTTGTCTCCATTTTTGTGATTGATTAATTAGTGACTTTTTGTTTAATTACCACAGCGGCCTAGCGCCTATAAATACTGTACATATTTTGTCTTAGCCATCATTGAATTGTACGCCCCACAGTTTAGATAACATTTCAGCGCATTCTAAGTCCTCAGAGTCACTAAGTGAATCAGTCTTGCCAACTTCACCTTGCTAGCTTTGACTACCGACTTTTGTATTACGGTGCCATACGAGCACATTGTCACCAACGTTTATGTCGCTAGAGTCCTTACCAACTTCTAGCACCCTAGCACCTTGCAGGCTTTTGGCTTAGATCGCTAAGCAACCAGTTTATTCCTCTAAGTTCAAATTCCACTAAAAAGACTAGGCTTCTGGGACTCTGCCCGAGACTCTCTCAACACTAGCAACCGCCCGACGCTACTTATTTGTGAGGCGCTAAGTTTGCCGTCTACCAGGACAGTGCTTGGCAACTTTTGGGCATCATCACTGAACACAGCTTTAGATATCAATACAGCATGATTGCAGGAGTTGGAAGAATCTGACTTACTGGATGATGAGGACAGGACAACAGGAGGCAATGATGATGAATAGGACACACAAAATGAAAACTAAAAAGCGGCATGGAAATCCACAAGGGATGGAGTAATGCAAAGGTAACAAAACACTTCTTTTTCTTATTTATTCTGGACAAAGCACAATGATGGAACCTGAGCGCAGTTAACATAGCAGAGCAAACATGGGCAAACAAAGCATGGCAAAAGAACAAGTAAAAAACAGGTGCTGACAACATAAAGAATGATGTGATAAAGATAGGAAAACGATGAGCCTTTATAGAAAATAGGGTGCAGAATTGGAGCAAAGCTACCAGAGCCTTCACAGGGTTGCACCATGCCTATAGACCCTCTACCAAGAAAGCAGAATAACAAAAACGGACGACAAAGGCTGCCGCTCATAACAAGAACAGCAGGTGCTAGGAACCAGCAAAGACAAGGTCAGAAGGAAGAAATAAAGTTACCAAAAGAATACTCGAGAGGGCAATGCACCAGGCTCTTAACACATGTACTTGGCAAGGACAACAACCAAGTAACCAAAACAGGACATGACATACCAAAGAATGGATACAGAATTGGACTCAGAAAGAAAAAAATAGAAAAAAAGGGGTTTCTGATTTTAAAAAAAATCAATAATACATGGCTATGCTACGGGTCAGGTGCTAGGTATGGAGAAGGCAGAGCGTCTGCAGGTATGTTGAGAAAGGCATTGGGAGAGAGGTGGTTGTTGGCCTGCCACTCCAGGGCACTAATGCACTCCCGCTGATAGCAAACAAGAGCATTTATGTGGGTCGCAATGATATTGGCACTTTGGCAAAAAAGTGCCAGCTGGTGACAGGTGGCTTTGGCATCCACCTGAACAGCAGTGGCATAGACCCATGCTCAATTCTGGAGGTGCTGGAGCCCAACTTGGCTTTGTTGAAACTCCACGGAAGAGCCACTGCCAATCTGTAGCGCTGTGAAGTGACGGCGGGCATGCCTAAGCAACAATTAGAATTGAAACAGAATACAGAGCAATGGCAAGGGACTTGCTGTAAGAGTGGGTGAACCAAGCAGAGAAGAGAAAGAGGAGCGAGATGGTGCAGTTGAAGAGGCAGGAGAATCCCGCAAGGTGGAAGAAGCAGACAGCACTCATGATGGAGCAGGAAAAGGATGCAAGTCAGAGAAATCAATCAGAACAGAGGGCCCCAGAATGGAGTGGGGCAGCAGCCAGTAGACGGTCCCATCAAGCAGGGACGGTTGGTCCAAGATGGCAGCCACCTTCCCTCCAAAAGGTGTCAACTCCAAATACAAGACGAAAACATGAGCCCACTTACAATGGCACTATCAATGGCATCCGACCACGGTTTTTGTGAGTAGAGGAGCCACCGCTTGACAACCAGCCATTGCACCTCGGCATGACAAGGCCAGGTGACATGAGGGAGTTGAACCTCATCCCAGGTCACAAGTACGGCAAATAAACCGGTAACAATCTCCTGGTCATAGTCGATGGTGGTGGCAGTGCTAATAAAGACGTCTAGTAAGGTGTCTGCCATAAGGACAAACACATGCACATAGAAAACAGTGACCTGGGAAATGGAGGAGTCAAGCAAAGAAGACATACTGTGCTTTGAAATAAAAGACTGCATATATATGGAGCAGGGGATGGCGTCTAACATATGCAAGACCAGAGTTGCCCCCGAAGCGTGAAAAGCATCCGAACTTTGACATTGGTCAGCCTGACTTAGCATGCAACCAGCAGACCCCATTTAAAAAGGAAGCACAGATCAATAGAAGACCATCAACAGAAGATGTCTAACAGGTGGACAAAACAGGTGATGTATTCAGAAGCCCAAAGCTATGTAACTACGGACATGGATTCATGAAAGTTTGGGGGACTCAGGAGGGCGCAGCTGCGTGGGGGAATCAATGCAGGCAGGTTGGATCTCATCGAGCAGGTGGTCCATAAGCTTCCACTCCAAAGCACTATGCTACTGTAAGTAATGCACCAAGGTGCCATGCTGCGCTTTGCAGAGGGACAACTTGCAACGCAACAGTGCAAGTTGATGGAGGCTGTAAGGGCGACCTCCAGAGGTTGCGGTTAAGTCACGCAACTGGCAGAGGGAAATCCAAAGTGTATTAGAGACAGTACATATTACAGGGAAATAACTAATCATCTGGCAGAGGGAAATCCAAAGAGAACAAGTCTAAGGATTCCTTTGCCACGGTGTGGCGCATCAGTACGGGGGCAGGGGCATGAGAACAACTGTACAACATTTCGGAGAAGTCCGACGACTGCAAGGAAGCATCCCGGAGATCTCCGGGATGGCCAGAAAAGGAAATGGCCAGAAAAGAAAGTCCGGGGGGGTCCCAGAGATCTCTGGGATGGCCGGAAAAGGAAGTTTCCTGACATCACCCCCCCCTTAGAGTGCGGCGTCTTGATGCACCGGGTAGAACAAGTTGCGGACCGCGTGGTCCACCGGGGAGACGGGGTAGATGCCCCGGATTGTGTGGGGAGCCTCAGGGTGACTATGGTGGAAGTCCTTCACCAGAGCGAGCGCGTGGACGTTTTCGGCGGGTTCTCAGGAGATGTCTTCGATACCGTAGCCCTTCCACTTGACCTTGTATTGCAGCTTGTGCCGGAATAGACGGCTGTTGAGGATCTTCTCCACTTCGTACTCTAGGCGGTTGTTGACAATGACCGGAGGTGGCGGAGGCGAAGCACGTTGACTTAGAATAGGGTCGTTCGGGGCGGGTGAAAGCTTGACCACGTTGAAGACCGGATGGAGGCGCCGCATGCTGGTGGGCAGCCGGAGCCTGTAGGCCAACGGTCCTACCTGGCGCTCAACCACATATGGCCCCAGTTGTCGGTGTGAGAGCTTTTGGGATGGCCTAGTGGTCGCGATGTCGGAGGCGTCCAAGTAGACTCGGTCTCCAGGCTTGTACTGGGGGGTCGGCAAGCATCCTCGGTCATAATAGTGGGCCATGTCGTCCTTGGCCTTGGTCAGGGCCGCCTCCGCCTCCTCCTGTGCCTTCCACATACGGTCAACAAACCTCATTGACCATCTCGTTCTCCGATCATCGTGCATGCAGTTCGAAGCCCATCCAGGGGTGCCTGCCGATGTCCAGAAAGAATGGGGAGTGCTGCGTGGAGGCGTGGACGCAGTTATTGTACTGGAACTCGGCCTCTGGGAGGAGTTTGTCTCAGTCGTCCTGCCGCTCATTGCAGAAGAGCCGGAGGTACTGTTCCAGTTCCTGGTTGACGCGTTCGGTCTGGCCGTTGGACTGCGGGTGGTAGGCAGTGGAAGTGTGGAGCTTGACGTGCAGGAGACGATAGAGCTCTCGGGTGAAGTCTGCCACAAACTGGGGGCCCCGGTCGGAGATGTAGGCATTGGAGAGGCCATGGAGCTTTCAGACATTCTTCCGGTACAGGTTGGCTGCGCCCATTGCCAAGCAGGTCATGTGCGTTGGAATGAAGTGAGCTTGCTTTCCATACAGGTCGACCACAACCATCACTGCGTCGTATCCGTGCGCGTCCGGAAGTTCCACAATGAAGTTGACGGAGGCCACACTCCAGCGCGCCGCAGGTGTAGGGAGGGATTGCAGATGGCCTGTCGGGGGGCGCCGGTGTGGTTTTGTCCAGAGGCAGAGGTCGCAGGTGCTAGTGTAGGAGCCGATGTAGTGGGACATCTGGGGCCACCAGTAGTTCCGCGAGACCAGCTCCAGCGTCTTCCACCTACCAGGGTGCCCCGTGACACGGGAGTCATGGTGCTGCTCAACAATGCGCTGACGGAGCTCTGGGTTGTTGGGCATATATATCCACCCATGGAAGGTGAGGAGGCCGTCCTGCAGGCCCCACTTGTCTGTGCGTACCGACTTTGTACCAGAGGGGCGCCCCAGACATAGCGCTAGCGCGGCCTTGACAATCGAGTCTTTCTGTAGACCTTCCCGGTTTCCCTGACGTATGTCCCAGAGAATGTTGACCTCGTCTCCCTGTACAGCCACCCCTTCCAAGGCACGAATGGCAAACAGCTCCAGGCGGAGGAGGGTGATGTTATCGTTATCTCCTGCACCGGAGCCGTGGTCCGCGTGCCTGGAGAGGGCGTCGGGCTTCCCCATGCTCTGGCCTGGCTTGTGGTGCAGCGTGAAGTCGAAGTTGGCAAGGTACAAAGACCACCGGGCCTGGCAACGGTTCAGCTTCTTGGCCGTCCGGAAGTGTTCCAGATTCTTGTGGTCAGTCCAGACTTCAAACTTGTGGCGGGCCCCCTCGAAGAAGTGGCACCACTTCTCCAGTGACCGGATGATTGCGAGCATCTCCTTGTCGTGGATCTTGTAATTTTGTTCCACGGCGTTGAAGCTCTTGGAGTAGAAGGCGACGGAGTGCCACTTACCATTCTTCGGAGACTGCTGGGATAGGACTGCACCGGTTGCAAAGTCAGAGCTGTTGGCCTCGATGCAGTGATAAGACCTGGGCTGGGCTCAGCGCAGCAAAGCTATAATTAGCGACTTTTGTTGATAGCAGTTTGGCGGCTCACTTAGGCGAGCAGGCGCGACGCGGACGACACATGACTAGGCGACCACAGGATGTTTAGCGCACGGGACTGCCAGACCACGGGACTCGCTCACCTGACTGTTAACGCACAGACCACACACATGACCTCGGGCTCGATAACAGGTCACCGATCAAAGATAGCCGGCGCCTTATAAGATTACGCGTTTAACGACTTGTCAACGGCTATCAGCAGGTCGCCACTTCTTCAGCCCCGGTGCCTAGTGATTAGCGACGCTTACCTTTACCGACGCTTAGCGACTTTGGCGACGCCAGCCCCCTTGATTGTTTCAGACCCCAGGATAGTCACCGTTTATTTGACTGCTTTCAGTGCTCACTTGGTAACTTAGCACTTGCCGACTGATAGACGCCGCGGGTTAGCTATTTCACATTCTATTCTTCTTGTCATAATCCATACCCCATTTTGTTACTTAGCGACTTATAGTTTAATTAACATGGCAACTTAGCGCCTATAAATACTGTACATATTTTGTCTTAGGAGCATCAAATTCCATCCCCACAGTTCAGATCTCAACTTGCACGCACTAAGTACCTCGAAGTCGCCAAGGGACTTACTGTTTTTACCGACTACGCTAAGCTTGCCGCTTCTTTGCCAGTCTTGCCGACTGTCTAGGTGCTATACAAGCACACTTTGACTATGTTACGTCGTCAAGTCCTTGCCGACTATTGGCACCCTAGCGCCTCGCAGGCGACATGGCTTAGATCGCTAAGCACCTTTCATCCAATTACTAAATTTTCCTTAACAAACTAAGTCTCTGGGACCCTGCCTGGACTCCCTCTCAACTAGCGACCGCCCAACGCATTACCTTTCACAGTAGCTAGGTACAGTTTACCCTTGACAGTGCTTAGCAACTTTTGGGCGTCATCAGCGGAAGAGTCGGTCGTCATCCAGGAAGAGCAGAACGGGCTTGGACGTGACGGCAGACTTGAGGGCGTTGAAGGCCTGCTGCTCCGCATTGCCCCAGGTCCAAGGGACATCCTTCCCGGTGAGGTCAAAGAGGGGACACACGTGGTAGGAGAAGTCCTGGATGAAGCGCCGGTAGAAGTTCGTGAACCCCAGGAAGGCTTGTACTTCCTTCTTGCTCCGGGGCTCCAGCCACTGCATCACGCCAGCCACCTTCACCGGGTCCATCTCTGCCATGCCATGGGAGATGATAAGTCCGAGATACTCAACGCGCGTCTGCTCGGACTTGCACTTCTCCGGCTTGAGGTACAACTGGTGCTGGCAGAGATGGTCCAGGATGATCTGCATGATCCGACAATGCTCTTCTAGCGTCTTGGTATAGATGAAGATGTCGTCAAGATACACACAGACCACTCTGTCCGCGATCAGGTCCCAGAAAATGTTGTTCATCATGGTCTGGAAGGTGGCGGGGCTGTTGGTGAGTCCAAAGAACATCACTAGAGGTTCGAACAGCCCGCGGTTGGTCCAAAACGCGGCCTTCCACTCATCTCCCTCCTGGATGCGCACGTTGTTGTAGCCCCACCGGACGTCTAACTTTGTGAAGTAACGCGCACCCCGGAGGTTGTTAATCAGTTCCGAGATGAGAGGGAGTGGGTAGCGGTTCTTGACAGTCATCACGTTGAGTACCCGATAGTCTTGGACCAACCAGAGGGAGCCATCCTTCTTCTTGATGAAAAACACCGAAGAGGCCATTGGAGACTTTGAGGGGCAGATTCGTCCTGACTCCAGATTCTCCCGGAGGAATGCATCAAGCTCATCCTGCTCCTTGGGTGCGAGCGGGTAAACCTTGCAGTTGGCCGGCTTTGAGTCCGGCAGGAGCTCAATGGCGTGATCCCACTGCTTGCGCTCCGGGAGGGAGTCAAACGAGGCCTTAGAGAAAACATCCTCAAAGTTGTGCAAATGGTCGGGGACCGCATCTCGGAACGTCCGGGGCTGGGCGTTGGCTGCAAAGGCCTGGGCCAGTCGTTGGGAAGTGGTTTGGCTGGCCCGGATCTCCTCCGCCACTGGTGGGGGTCATAGCATGGTGGCATAGATGCGGTCTCCTACCTCAATGGCTTTGTCTGGAAGCTCCAGGTCCTGCACAAGTAGGAACTCTCCTTCACGTTCCTCCTCTTGACTAGGGTTTCCCCCGCTGTGCCTGTCGTCCTTGTAAAGGGCCTCCCTACGAGGGAACGCCAGAGGCAGGGGATCCAGCAGGTTGAGATCAGCAAAGGGGAGGTGACCTACGCGGCACGCCCTGATAGCTGTGCGTTCTCACATAGCAGTGCGCTGCTCCTTCTTCACTTCTTCTGCGCAGATTGCGCAGCGCCGGGGGCACCAGCTCATGCTCATCTCCCCAGTAGCCCAGTCAATTTCCGGGTTGTGCTCCCGGAGCCACGGGGATCCCAGGATCATGTCCTGTTTACTGATGCTCGTGACGGCAAAGGTAGTGCGCTCCGCATGGGACCGGTAGCAAAGAACAAGGTCCACCACAGACTTGATGGACCCCGCTTCATTGCAGGTACCGTCAACATTGTATACCGGGATCGGAGCAAGCAGGGGTAGAGTGGTGAGCTGATGCCGTTCTACGTAGCTGGTGTCCACAAAGAGCCTGGTGGCTCTGGTGATGACGCCCAAAAGTCGCTAAGCACTGTAGAGTTGACAATAGCCTAGCACTTATAAACCAATAGGTTGGGCGCACTAAGTAACGAGGTTGAGTCCTGGCAGAGTCCCAGAAACACATAAGTAAAGTGAAAGTAAAAATAAAGTTAATTGAAAGGTGCTTAGCACAACTAAGTGCTAATAGTTAGGCCGTAGGTGCCTAAGTCAAGTTTGCGTAGTGTCTTGTTTAGTCCCGTAGGTGGACTAGCGTAAAGAGTGCACCCGTAGTTGGTGCCTAGTATGCCATATGAGAGAAAGATAAGAAAAGCAACTCTAGGTACTAAGAGTGCTTGTGAGAGCAGATTACTGAGAAGTCAAAGATGGGCTGTAAACTCTGGTAATTGTCTGCCCAATGTGGTAGCTATGTACAGTTTTTATAGAAAAGGTAAGAAATCATATGTAAAATGTTGCTAAAGTGCTTTGACAGTGTAAATGAAAAATATAACCTAAAAAGTATTAATGCACCAAGGCTGTTTGCTAAGCAGTAGGATCAGTAGCTAAGCATGAAAATGATGCCTTTAAGCTGTCTGTCACTTGATAATTCCTTTAGCCATCGGCTAGTACTTCATTCCTCAAGTCCCTATGTTGAACTTAGAGCAAAACTGCTCCAAAACACGCTAGAGAACGTCAGTAAGCGCTAAGAGGCGTCGGTAAGCGCTAAGAGGTGTCGGTAAGCGCTAAGGAGCGTCGGTAAGTGCTAAGGAGCGTCGGTAAGCGCTAAGGAGCGTTGGTAAGCGCTAAGAAGCATTGGTAAGTGCTAAAAAGCATTGGTAAGCGCTAAGAAGCATTAGTAAGCGCTAAGAGGCGTCGGTAAGCGCTAAGAGGCATTGGTAAGCGCTAAGAAGCGTCGGTAGAATGTAGCTTTCTGTGCTGAGTCTAAGTGGAGTCTCATCATCTCCCTCCAACTGAAAAATTGACTGTCCTCAGTCAACTCCCTAGTAAATCACTGAGCACTAGCGTTGTCGGTAAGGAAAGTGAGGTGAAGTGCTGATCTGTAGTGACTGTTGGCGCTTTTTGGCATGGGAAAGAGTTGGTAAGGTGGCAGTGAGTGCGCTAAAAGCTGCGCTAAACAAAAGTGAAGAAACTGCTAGAACGTCAAAGATAACTTGAAAATCGTAAGGCAAAACTGAAGGAAGCGGCAGAGGCTCAGTAAGTATTGGAAAAGAAGTGTTCTTGGCGACGAAAATTAGCGTGTGTGGTAGCAAAATTGTCTATGAAAGTACAGTAAGAAGACTAAGAAAAATAAAACTTCAAGAAAAGAAACTTAGCGAAGTTAAAACATTTTGCTTGTTAACCATGTCCAGGAATGAAAAAGAAGTGCGCTAGTGCTAGCGCATCCATTGAGGGTCCAATTGGGTCAAATGAGAGTATGTGGTCGCTAGAATTGGCGTTGGTAGGGGCGCTAGAATTCAAGAATGCTGAAATGTCACTAAGAAGTGAAAATCCTGAAAGATTGTCATTGGCCTCGCTAGAAGCGCTAATGTTAGCGCCAGAGATAGTGCCTTCTTCAAGAGATGAGTCTATTACAGTGCTGATTTTGGCACTGGCGCTAGGAGCTATGCTGCAAAGCTCTCCAATAGTGATTGCAACCAAAGACTTCATAGTGCGACTAAAAACCTCTTCATTCTTTTTAGCATTATAAATTGGTGCAGTCGGCAAGTATCCTCCTTTGGGGCGCTTATCAGGGGCGGCAAAAACTCTCTCTGATGGTGGGAAATAACCAGCAGGAAGTCCATTGTGTAGTTGCAACGCTGGGGGTGCTAAAAATATGTTGGCACAGTTGTTGGTGGCAAGGACTGTGTCGGTAGTGGTAGGGACTGAGTCAGAAGTGGAAACTATGCTGTTGGGGTCGGAAACTGCGTCAGTAACTGTAGGAACATTGGCGCTAGAGGTGCTAAGGGTGCTGGTGACTTCTGGAGAGGTAATGGCGACGTTTTTCAGCGCATAAAGTTCCTGTTCTATCTGTGCAATGCGTTCTTGCCGTGTCTGTTCTTTAGCAAGTCCCAAGTAAAGGATCTCTTGAATTTGTGCCTGTGGTAAATCCTGTGTGCTAGCATTGGCACTGTCTGTGGAAACGCTAGAGTCCCTGAGAAGTTCTTCATTTGCTTTAATGGCAGCGCTAGTAAGCATAACTTGTAGACGTGGCATGATAGCTGAAAATACAGTGCTAACTGCAGTGTCAACATCCTTGTATGTTATGTAACATTCTGCAGCAGTGTGCGCTAAGACAGAAGTGGCGGCAGAGGCTGGCGCTGCAAGTCCAGGAGGTGCGCTAAGAGTGGCAGTAGTGCTAGAACATGTGTCGGTACCCTTTAAAATCCATTTGCCTGCTTCAAAGACTTGGTCAATACTGTATAGTTCCTCTGGATGGTGCTCTGGCCTGAGAATTTCTAGGCGGTGCGCTAATTTTCTCCAAAGTAATGTAGGGATGCCTTGCTGAAATAAGCGACGTTCTTCATTGTAATCAAGTTTATCATGCGCTAAGAGCCATTTGGCAATGCGCTGGAAGGTGCGGTAATAAGCAGAGAAGGCGCCAAGGGTAGTAATGCCAATAGTAGATGTGTCCAGAACAAAATTCTGTAGCTCGCTAACTGTGTAGCGTGTAGATTCTTCTGCACCTGGATACATCCTGATGACTGCTGCTTTCCATGCTTCAAATGTTGCAAAGGGCTCCTGAGTGGCACTAAATTCTGCTAGTCCTGTCCAAGATTCTGCTGTATCATAGGAGACATAGCGAGTAGCATATTCCTTTTTCTGAGTAGCGTCGGTAACTCCACAGTCATGTAGCAAGTATTCAAGCTCCTGAAAATACTGCGTTAACTCTTTAGGGTGGGTTTCATTCCATTTAGGTGTGGCAGGGTGATTACGTGGTGGCATATGCTGAAGGATACCATAATCCATAGTGGTAGTGATTGTTGGTTGATTGTGGGGAAAATGAATGAAGTTATCAGGACAAAACCTGCGCCCAGATTGTCTGCAAAAGCCTGTCAAAAAGTCGGCAAGAAACGTCGCTAACTGGCGCTAAGAAAGGCGCTAAGAGGAGTGCTAAGAGTCCCTGAGAAAGGTGCTAGAACGTTGCCAAAAAATTGCTGCTAAACGTCGCCAGAAAAGGTCCAAATGTCGCTAAGGAAAGTCGCCAAGAGATGTTGCAAAATGTTGGTAAGAGAGGCACAAAAATGTTGCCAAGATATAGACGTTGCTAAGGTTGCTAATGAACACAGCAAGTGTTCCTTTGTGGAGATAAAGAGTGTTGGATAAGGATGTAAAATGATTTGAAAGGTGTGCTGCTGGCGGAAATCTGCCTAAAGTACCCTCGCGGTGGGCTCCAATTTGATGACGCCCAAAAAGTCGCTAAGCACTGTAGAGTTTACAATAGCCTAGCACTTATAAATCAATAGGTTGGGCGCGCTAAGTAACGAGGTTGAGTCCTGGCAGAGTCCCAGAAACACGTAAGTAAAGTGAAAGTAAAATGAAGTTAATAGAAAGGTGCTTAGCACAACTAAGTGCTAATAGTTAGGCCGTAGGTGCCTAAGTCGAGTTTGCGTAATGTCTGGTTTAGTCCCGTAGGTGGACTAGCGTAAAGAGTGCACCCGTAGTTGGTGCCTAGTATGCCATATAAGAGAAAGATAAGGAAAGCAACTCTTGTCACTAAGAGTGCTTGTGAGAGTGGATTACTGAGGAGTCAAAGATGGGATGTAAACTCTGGTAATTGTCTGGTAATTGTGGTAGCTATGTACAGTTTTTATAGAAAAGATAAGAAATCATATGTAAAATGTCGCTAAAGTACTTTGACAGTGTAAATGAAAATTATAACCTAAAAAGTATTAATGCACCAAGGCTGTGTGCTAAGCGGTAGGATCAGTAGCTAAGCGTAAAAATGATGCATTTAAGCTGTCTGTCACTTGTTAATTCCTTTAGCCATCGGCTAGTACTTCATTCCTCAAGTCCCTATGTTGAACTTAGAGCAAAACTGCTCCAAAACGCGCTAGAGAACGTTGGTAAGCGCTAAGGAGCGTCAGTAAGCGCTAAGAGGCATTGGTAGGCGCTAAGAAACGTTGGTAAGCGCTAAGAGGCATCGGTAGGCGCTAAGAAACGTTGGTAGGCGCTAAGAGGCGTTGGTAGGCGCTAAGAAACGTCGGTAAGCGCTAAGAGGCGTCGGTAGGCGCTAATAGGCGTCGGTAAGCGCTAAGAAACGTCGGTAAGCGCTAAGAGGCGTCGGTAGGCGCTAAGAGGCGTTGGTAAGCGCTAAGAAACGTCGGTAAGCGCTAAGAGGCATCGGTAGGCGCTAAGAAACGTCGGTAAGCGCTAAGAGGCGTCGGTAGGCGCTAAGAGGCGTCGGTAAGCGCTAAGAGAGTCGCTAAAATGTAGCTTTCTGTGCTGAGTCTAAGTGGAGTCTCATCATCGCTAAGTAACAAAATGGGGAATGGATTATGACAAGAAGAATAGAATGTGAAATAGCTAACCCGCGGCGTCTATCAGTCGGTAAGCGCTAAGTCACCAAGTGAGCACTGAAAGCAGTCAAATAAACGGTGACTATCCTGGGGTCTGAAACAATCAAGGGGGCTGGCGTCGCCAAAGTCGCTAAGCGTCGGTAAAAGTAAGCGTCGCTAACCGCTAGGCACTGGGGCTGAAGAAGTGACGGCCTGCTGATAGCTGTTGGCAAGTTATTAAACACGTAATCTTATAAGGCGCCGGCTATCTTTGATCGGTGACCTGTTATTGAGCCCAAGGTCATGTGTGCGGTCCGTGCGTTAACAGTCAGGTGGGCGAGTCCCATGGTCCAGAAGTCCCATGCGCTAAACATCCCATGGTCGCCTAATCATGTGTCATCCGCGTTGCGCCTGATTGCCTGAGTGAGCCGCCAAACTTCTATCAACAAAAGTCGCTAATTATAGCTTTGCTGTGCTGAGCCCAGCCCAGGTCTTATCACCGGAGAGAGCCATCCTTCTTCTTGATGAAAAACACTGAAGAGGCCATTGGAGACTTTGAGGGGCAAATTGTCAGAGGACTCCTCATTTCTTTCCTTTTCTTGTCCTTTATTTCCTTTTCTTATCCTTCTTTTCCTTTCTTGTCTATTTTTTTACCTTTAGTATAGTTCTCCTTTATCTTCTTTTACTGGTTCTGTCCGCTCTAGCTTACCTAATAAGCTGCATGTGACCTGGTAACTATCAAATCCCATGCCAAAGCTGCATGTAATCTAGGAACTACCAAGTCACATGTCAAAGCTGCATATGATCTAGTAACTACCAAGTCACATGCCATGTCTGAGTTTTTCACTATTTAGATTAAAGTTAGCCACCTTGTTGATCTGTATAGTTGTTTTCCATGCTTCTGAAGCCTCAGAAGCATCAGTCCTGGCATAGGGAATCCTTAGACTTGTTCTTTTTGGATTTTTCTCTGCCAAGTGAGTAGCCATTGTAGTGTTACTTATGCATTTTCTAATATACTTTGGATTTCCCTCTGCCAGCTGTGTGACTGAGCCATAGCCTCCAGAGGTTGCCCTTATAGCAGAACAAGTCTCTACATTTCGGTCTGGGAGTCCTTTTTAGCCTGCTTGAGCCCTCTCTTGCCCTTTTAGGTCATTTCTCTACTGGATTACCTCTACTTCTCTGTTGCTTCTATGACCCAACCAGCCTCCTCAGGTGCCCTCTTGGACGCTTCTACCCCTTAGGATGATGCCTGGGGTTGCTTGCTTGCTTTTGAAACTCAGGTGCAGACTACCCAAGCTTCTTTCACCCTCCACACCATCGAACTTGCTGGATTACATCAGGCCACAGACACTATCTCTCATTCTCTTTAGGTCCTCTTAGAGCGCCTCCCTCTCCCTCCTACTCCTCCCTAAGCACTTCCAGTTAGGGCTGACACCCCTCCAGTCCCTCGCTCTGGGGCCTTTCTCCCTGTTCATGCCAATATTCCTTGTCCAGCACTCTCAGATGCATTCAATGGTGACCGAGCCATAGGCAAGCAATTTCTACAGTTATGTATCACCTATCTGCAGCTCAGTAGTAAAGCCTTTCCTTCTGACGCTCTCAAAATTGCCTGGGTTCTTTCCTACATGAAGTCTGAACCAGCTTCAACATATGCGCTATGAGTTTTTCAATATCTTGAAGGAGTAGAGAGCTTTGGAAGCTGGGATCAGTTTGAGAAGGAGTTTTGAACTGAGTTCTTTTCCTTGGACCTTGCTAAGGTGGCAGCCCTTACTCTCTGAGACTTTCACTGATATGGACAGGAAAAGTGGACCCTAGATGAGTACATTGACTCCTTCTAAGCTCTTGTTGAGCAGGCCTATTATCCGGATAGTCTTCAACTCTGTCTCACCTTCCAAAATGGCCTCCTTCCCTCTCTCATGGATTGGATTGACAGTATGGTTGATAGATGACCTGACAATGTGTGTATTGAGTCCTGGTATCAGGTAGCACATGACCAGTAGCAGCTCATGGAGTTAAGGCGTGAGCTCTACCAAGGAACTACTTCTTGTTCTGCCTCACATGTATCCTTACCTGCTTGTCCTCCTATCCCACATTCTCTTCCATTTTGTGCTCTAGCTCCAACTCAGGTACCTGCAGCACGTCCTCTTCCTCTGGGAATTTCCATGGAAGTTGATGCCTCCCACTAACGCTCCTTTCTGCCTCTCCTTTGTTGTTGCTGTGAAAGGCCTGGTCACTTTGCTTGGTATTGCCCTCAGGGGTTGGAGGTACGCTATCTCTCAGCCTTAGAGCAGGAAGAGCTCCTTCTCCAGCTCCTGGCTGCTAGAGATGCTCAGGAAAACCCTTTCTCAGATGCACAAATTGAAGCAGAACCTTTAGATAAGTCCATAGGTCCTGTGAAGGCTGTAGTGAAACTTTTGGATGAGTCTTTAGGTTCTACAGAGGAGGGTTTTCAGTAGGGCAACAGATGAGTTGTATGCCTCTGCTGCCTGGTGCTAGTCAGTTTGCATGCCTACCAGTAGAATCTTCCAATATATTGCCCTCTATCAATGATTCTTTGGCTGAAACTGTAAGCACCCCCTCCAATGTACAAAATACCCCCTTGATTGAGGCCTCAGCTGAGACCTCTTCTCCTCCTCCTTCTGTCCAATGCCCACGTGTCCCAGCTTAGGAACAATGCCTCCCTTGCTGCTACGTTGTTGCTTCCACTCCTTCTCCTAACTCTTTGTGTCTAAATGTGGAGATTGAGACAACTGACACTCAGCAAACTTGGAGCGTCATAGCTCTTCTGAACAGTGGTGCCACTAGACTCTTCCTTGATACTCACTATGTAGAACAACATCAACTCACTACTCGGCCTCTCTCTCATCCCATTCCAGTCTATAACATTGATGGTACACTCAATGAAGCTAGATCCATCTGCTAAGTAGACTCATTCTGAGCACGCTGTTTTTGCGGTCACCAGCCTAGGAAAGCAGAACATGATACTTGAATTCTTCTGGCTACGAGACCACAACCCTGAAATTGACTAGGCTAAGAGTAAAGTGAGTATGAGTCACTGCCCCTGACGGTGTTCTACATGTACTTAGAAGATTAGAGAAGAGCGCAGAGCCTCAGTCCATGAGCGCGCTGCTATATGTGCTTGCCAAGTTGGACACTTCCTCTTTGTAGACCTCGACCTACTGAATCCTCCCCCCTTGGTGTTCCCTTATAGAGAGGCCCTCTATGAGAATGTTCAAGGTGTGGTGAGTGAAGCTCAGATGGAAGATGGATGTGAAAGTGAATTTGTGTGTGCTCCTGACTCAGAGTCTCCAGATGAGGCCATTGAAACAGGTGATAGGATTTATGCAACTACATTACAACCTCCTCCAACTGTGGCAGAGATTAGAGCTAGCCAAACTACTTCCCAGCAGCTAGCTCAGGCATTTGCCGCCAACTCTGCTCCTAAGTTGTTCTGGGATGCAGTTCCTCATTGCCTGCAGGACTTTGAGGATGTTTTCTCTAAGGCGTCATTCGACTCCCTGCCAGAGCGCAAGCAGTGGGACCATGCTATTGAGCTTACACCCAATGCTGAGCCCTCCAGCTGCAAGGTCTATCCTCTTTCTTTCTGGGAACAGGATGAGCTTGATGCCTTCTTGTAGGAGAATTTAGATTCTGGTCGCATCTGTCCCTCAAAGTCCTTCATGGCCTCTCTAGTCTTCTTCATTAAAAAGAAGAATGGATCTCTACATCTGGTTCAAGACTATCAAGTTTTGAATGCAATAACTGTAAAGAATCACTACCCCTTACTACTCATTTCAGAGCTTGTCAACAACCTCTGAGGTGCATGCTACTTCACCAAGTTGGATGTCTGCTGGGGCTACAACAATGTGCACATCAAAGAAGGTGATGAGTGGAAGGCAGCATTTCGAACAAATCGTGGACTCTTTGAACCTCTGGTGATGTTCTTTGGCCTTACTAATAGCCCAGCCACCTTCCAGACCATGATGAATAACATCTTCTGAGACCTCATACTGGAGAGTGTTGTATGTGTATATCTTGATGATATCCTCATCTATACCAAGACTTTAGAGGAGCATCGTTGGATTACATGCATTGTGCTAAAACATCTCCACCAACACCAGCTCTATTTCAAGCCAGAGAAGTGTGAATTTGAGCAGACTAAGGTTGGATACCTTGAACTGATCATTTTCCATGGAATGGCTGAGATGGACCCAGTCAAAGTGGCTACTGTGGCAGAGTGGCCAAAGCCCAAGAACAAGAAGGAGATTCAGGCCTTCCTGGGCTTCACCAACTTCTACCGGAGGTTCATTCAGGATTTCTCACACCATGCCCAGCCCCTCTTTGATCTCACTACTAAGGACACTCCTTGGCACTGGAATATGGCATAGCAGACTGCCTTTGATGCCCTCAAACAGGCAGTCACTTCAACGCCCATCCTCCTATTCTCAAATGACTCTCTTCTAGATGGAAGCCGATAGCTCAGATTTTGCTACTGGAGCTGTCCTCTCTCAGCAATCAAAGGAGGATGGTAAGTGGCATCCTGTGGCTTTCTACTCCAAGAGTTTCAATGCAGTGGAGCGCAATTATGAGATCCATGACAAGGAGATATTAGCTATTATTTGGTCATTTGAGGAGTGGCGACATTTCCTTGAGAGTGCCAGGCATAAATTTGAGGTGTAGACTGATCACAAGAACTTAGAGTACTTTTGGATGGCCAAGAAGCTTAACCGCCAACAGGCTTGATGGTCCTTGTATCTGGCCAACTTTGACTTTTCATTGCACCACAAACCTAGATGAAGCATGAGCAAGCCAGATGCGCTTTTTAGGCGGGCTGATCATGGTTCTGGAGCTAGTGACAATGATAATATTGTACTCCTGAAGCCAGAGCTCTTTGCTATTTGTGCTTTAGAGGGTGTAGTTGGCCAAGGAGAAGAAGAGAGCATCCTTCAAGACATCTGCCGAGGTAACTGGGAGGGCGCTCAAGAAGATCTGGTAGCCAAGGCTGCTCTGGCCTTGCATGCTCAGAAGAGATCTGGAATGAAGTCAGTTTGCACTGATGAGTGGTCTTTAGAGAACAGTCTTCTCACCTTCCGGGGGCGCATTTATGTACCCAACCTACTTAACCTGCAGAGGTGAATTATTGAGCAGCATCATGACTTCTAAATTGCAGGCCATTCTGGCAGATGAAAGACGCTGGAGGTGGCCTCAAATGTCACGGTATATTGGCTCTTACACCTCCACCTGTGATCTCTGCCTTTGGACTAAACCTCATTGTCAGTCTCCCATGAGACAACTTCATCCTTTGCCTATTCCAGCTGAGTGTTAGAGCATGGCCTCAGTAGACTTCATTGTTGAGTTATTAGATGCTCATGGATACGATGCAATCATGGTGGTAGTAGATCTCTGTGGCAAGCATGCTTACTTCATTTCAACACACACCACCTGCTCTGCTATGGGAGCTGCTAACCTGTACTAGAAGCATGCCTGGAAACTTCATGGGCTGTCCGATGCCTATGTCTCAGACCACGGGCCTCAGCTTATGGCAGAGTTTACTAGAGAACTGTATTGTCTGCTCCATGTTAAACTCCACACCTCCACTGCCTACCACTCCCAGTCTGATGGCCAGACTGAGCATTGATGACGCTCAAAAGTTGCTAAGCACTGACCTGGTAGATGGTAAACTTAGCACCTCACAAATGAGTAGCATTGGGTGGTCGCTAGTGTTTTGAGAGAGTCCCAGGCAGGGTCCCAGAAGCCTAGTCTTTTTAGTGTGATTTGAACTTAGAGAAATAAACTGGTTGCTTAGCGATCTAAGCCAAAAGCCTGCAAGGCACTGGAGTGCTAGAAGTTGGCAGAGACTCTAGCAATGTAAACGTTGGCAATAATGTGCCCGTATGGCACTATAATACGAAAGTTGGTAGTCAAAGCTGGTGAGGTGAAGTTGGCAAGACTGATCCACTTAGCAACTCTGAGGACTTAGAATGCGCTGAAATGAGATCTGAACTGTGGAGCATACAATTTGATGATAGCTAAGACAAAATATGTACAGTATTTATAGGTGCTAGGCCGCCATGGTAATTAAACTAAAAAGTCACTAATTAATCAATTAAAAAAATAGAGACAAGTACAATGGCACATGAAAGTTGCTAAGCAATGGTGTCTGTCAAGTCAGCAAGCATTAACTTAACATCCTAGCAGTAAAAGAGGCCAAATGCATGGAGACTGTTGCTAAGGCCTGAAACCATTAAGGAGGCCTGTCTCGCATAGATTGCTAAGCGTTGGATCAACTGTAAGCGTCACTAATATCTGAAACCATCACATGGACCTGTCTTGCGTAAGTTGCTAAGCGTTGCTAAAGTGATCTGATGATGGATCTTTGAGAAGCACTGGATTTTGATAGCCATTGCTAAAGGCTCTGGTGTCAGTTATCATTGATTGGGGACTTGAAGAGGGCCGGGCTAGAGTCAGGTGAATAGCAGGTGATTGCTAAGTCATGTGGTCGCTAAGTTCCGTGATCCTGCACATTGTGTCCTGTAGCCTGAGTTTAATCCCTGCTAGCTGCAAAACATAAGTTGCTAAAAATAGTGCTGGTGTGCTGAGCTTTGCCCGAGTCTTATCAGTGTGTCAACCAAGAGCTGGAACAGTATCTTCGGCTTTTCTGCAATGAACGACAGGATGACTGAGACAACCTATTACCAGAGGCTGAGTTTCAATACAACAACTGTGTACATGCTGCCACCCAGATGTCTCCTTTCCTTCTGGGCACCGGTCGACACCCTCAGATGGAATTTGAGCCTTGTGGATGACCTTCAGAGAATGAAGCTGTTAACGAGTTCCTAAATTGAATGAAGGCAACTCAAGAGGAAGCTAAGGCAGTCTTAATTAAGGCAAAGAACAACATGGCCCGTTATTATGATCATGGACAGACTCCAGCCCCCAAGTACAAGCCTGGAGATCGAGTCTATTTAGATGCCTCTGACATTGCTACCACTTGGCCTTCTCAGAAGCTCTCTCACCGTTGTCTAAGACCATTTCCTATAGTAAAGCAGGCAGGCCCACTAGCCTATCGACTCAAACTGCCTAGTGGAATGAGCCAACTCCATCTGGTCTTCAATGTGGTAAAGCTCTCTCCTGCACCAGATAATCCAATTTCAGGCCAACATTTACAGCCACCACCACCTCCAGTTCTGATAGACAACCAAGAAGAGTATAAAGTGGAATGGATCTTAGACAGCCAACTCTTCAGAAATAAGCTTCAGTTCAAGGTTAAGTGGAAATGAAGACATCTCTTGGGAGCCCCTGTCTTAGTCCAAGAATTCTATCAACAGCACTCCAATGCTCCTCAGGCAATTGGAGGCATCTACTCCCTTTCCAAGGTTGACCAGGCTGTCCAGAATTACTTTTACCCAGCACGTCAAGACACCGCACTCTAGAGGAGGGGTGATGTCAAGGGACTCTTCATCTCTTTTCTTTTCTTGTTCTTTATTTCCTTTTCTTATCCTTCTTTTCCTTTCTTGTCTATCTTTTTACCTTTAATATAGTTCTCTCTTACCTTCTTTTACTGGTTCTGTCCGCTCTAGCTTACCTAATAAGCTGTATATGACCTAGTAACTACTAAGTCACATGCCAAAGCTGCATGTGATCTGGTAACTATCGAGTCATATGCCATGTCCAAGTTTTTTACTATTTAGGTTGAGGTTAGCCACCTTATTGATCTGTATAGTTGTTTCTTATGCTTCTGAAGCCTCAGAAGCATCAGTCCTGGCATAGGGAATTCTTAGACTTGTTCTCTTTGGATTTCCTTCTGCCAGGTGAGTAGTCATTGTAGTGTTACCTATACATTTTCTAATATACTTTGGATTTCCCTCTGCTAGCTGTGTGACTGAGCCATAGCCTCCAGAGGTTGCCTTTACAGATTCAGAAGTACAAACAAATACTTGGGCACACTGTACAGGAGTGTGTGCAATATCAAGACTACTGACTTAGTCTCCATCCTACCACTTAAGTACTTTCGTGGATATGTTCTCGGCCAAGTCCTCAATCTCTGGGTCTGAGTGCAGCTCTAGAACTCTGGTTCCAATCTATAGAGTAGCAAGTATTGGTAATGATCAGGTAGCAGCAGTATCAAGGGCTTCCAGGGACAGTGATGCATGAGTGATCAAAGGTGATGTGAGTAATGGCATGATTGCCAAAAGGGGCCAGCAATGTCTGGGAAGAGTTGATGATGTCCAAGAGGACTTGCATGACTTTTTAAGAACAAGTGGTGATAGCTGGAATGATGAGATCAATAGCTGGAGTAATTGATGGTGGCATTTGTGATGGTTGTGGGAGTGAGATCATGTAGTGGAGTGGTGCCTTGAGCGCCACTATGACCTAATATTTACTAATTAGTTATTTATTAACCTATTATATTATTATTTACTTTACAGCTGATGTAATCAGCTTATTTTGTGTTTAGACTACAACGACAATAGACCAAGACTGGTCTGATTCTGTGTAGTGTGAACCCTAAGCTTATAAAACCTGTAACTACCGTTACATTTTTTTGAATCTTCCAGCTAAGATCTATTGCCTAGCCACCAACATTGGATAGTCAGAGTTTCTGACTGAACTCAATCAGCATCTGAGCTTCACGCACAGCCACCTATGCAATTTTTAGACAAGGGATACCTGATAAGCAATCCTACTCCTACGGTCACTACATATGGGGGGGCAAAAAGCCCAGGAGTCGCTGGATGACCTAGCAAGAAACCAGGCAAGAGAATCGCAAGGGCAGGCCGCAGGCCAGTCAGAAGTCTGAGCCCAGGGTTGGAGTTCCGACCCTACTAGGCCAGCGGGTGCAGGAAAAACCAACAAAGCGTTGACCAGCAAAGTCTTGCAGCGGAACCGTGATAGAATGCCAGGAGGGCTGACACTTCCAGCAGTGCCAGGGCAGGGAGGATTGCGGCAATCTAGCCACCTAGTGTCCCGAGGACTTCAAGAGGATGCAGGTGGGCATGCCAGCACATCAGGCGCTCGAACAGATGCCCAAGGAATACCGTGCGCTGGTCCTTATGTCCCACCATACCAAGGCGGGGGTGCGGCCAAAGCAGCTGGAAACCCAGCTCATACCAAGGTCACAGAGGCCCGTATCAAAGAGTTACTGGAGGCTGAGGAGGCCAGCAAGTACATTACGGAGGACGCAGACCCAAAAGATCCAGCGACCATGTGTAATACAGAGCATGAGAGCCCTGATGATCGAGTGGGTGAAGGATCAGAGTCCCCCATGGACGAGGAGGCAGCACAGGATGATCAACGCATGAAGACAGCATACACTATTAGATTGCGTGTATTCTGGGAATTACACCCAGAGGTGGCAAAGTATACTACCCAGGCTTGACTAGAGCGGTATGCGGCATCACATATAGTAGCATTGAGTAGGCAGGGACATAAGGTCCCTCCTGTATTCAGTACTCAATATACTGATTTGATCCTGCAAGTTTTGCTTCTGGAACTGCAGATGTATCTGCAGCAAAAGGCAGCACAATTGTCAGAATTGACCCCCTGGAGCCAGATGTCCGAAGAATGTTTGGCGCGCCGTAATCACAACGTGGGCACAGAACTGGTTGATGCTCTGACCCAGGCACAAGCAATGGCCTACCCAGAACCAGTAAGTAGCATTTGCACACCGTTTGTACAGGGGATACGTGAGGTCCCACCTCATCTTGATAGCCAAGAGGGATATACAGACCGTGCAGGTCTGGAAAGCATGGCAGGAATTCCCCGCAAACAGGAGAGCAAGGCTACTTTTTTGCCTTGAGTACTCCTGGCAAAGACACTTAGTGATTGCGTGTCCTACCAGCGTATGAGGAATAGCAACCTCAAGCAGAAGGGACAGTCCCTTATTGATGACCAGGGTATTGTATTTGAGGGTACCAAGCCTGTCAATGAAATGCGCCAACGATTTACCGCTGGATACCAAGAGACACGTGCTTCTCCAGAGCATGATGCGCAATGCAATCACGGTCACATAGAGGCACCTAATCAGGCTAGCGTCTCAAAGAGTGACAGTAGTAACAACCATCAGGGCAACTGCCCTGACTACATGACTCAAAATAGTGGACAAGGTCGCCTGGCAGGTCAATTAAATTGGCAATCGACTACTGTACCTAGAGGGAAATCCCTCACTCACGCAGCTGACTTAGCAAGTCACGCACTTGGACAGCAGGAAGCCATATGGATGCATTGCAAAGCGATGCATGACCGACTTCATTGAGTCGTTGATGACGCGTTGGGAGTTTTACGACTACCTGATGGTGTAAAGTGGCCAAGGCAGATAGTTGGCATATCCAGGTATACTCCAGAGTGTCCAAGTTCAGCAAACTAGAGGACTGGGCCATGGACATCTGCTACCATTTGGCAATGTGCCTCTACAGTGGGGACTGTATGGATCGCAAACGGATCTTTGTACTACCAGAATTTTTGGCAGGAAAGGCCAAAAACTGGTTCCGCCGTGCAGTCCTGCACGTCAACCAAGCCCAGTATGACTGGACATTCAAAGGGGTTCTAACGGGCTTGTATGACCAATTTGTACACCCCTCAACACTGCAGGATGCTCGACAAGACTTCCAGGCCGCACACTACACCGAGAAACTTGGTGTCCAAGGGTTTTATGACACCCTTAACGATCATGCCCAAAATATGGTGGTATACCCTGATGGGTATACAATGCTCAAGACTTTTCTCAATGGAATTCCAGTGAAAATGCGCCGCTATCTGATCAGAAAGGACAGCTTGTCACCTGAAGTGAATGATGTGGAAGAATTTGTGGCATATGCCATTCGCTATGAGCAGTCGCTCAAGACAGCGAATCACTATGAGCAGTGTAGTGGCCATTGTGGGGCAACTTGTTGCCCTGCTCCAAGCGGAGCGCAGCATATAGGAACATTCTTAGCAAAAAAATCCAAAATGGACAAGGAAAAGTATCCACGGTTTGTGGTACAGTGTGCACCACCAGGAAATAAAGGGCGCAGTCACCCTAGGCCTGATTGCCCGCAGGAAGGCGAACATCCTTCCAAGGGTATTGTGGACCAGAAGCCTAGTACGCCGGACTAACTGCCAGTAGTTTGAGGAACGTGCTATAGCTGCGGGCAACCTGGACACTATGCCAGCAACTGTCCTGCTAAGCCAACAGCACCCCAAAAAGGGCCTAACTCTCAGGCACACCTCAGGGCCGCGCATATTGCTGCACCAAATGGCAGCAACAGAGACATATCTGTCGAGTCCAGGAGCAACAAGGCCTTTGAATCAGAGGACAATCGCATTGATAGGTCAGGTGACAACCTCGATTGAGTAGTGGTCAAAGGAGAAGAGTATGTCACTGTGGATGTATACAACAACAACTACTATAGTCGTGACAGCAACTTGGAGTGCTTGATAGCCATGACCAACTGGCCGGCGGAACGTACACCCCAGCACAATGCAGTGGTGCAGATGAAGAGAGTGACTCTTTGTAAAACTGATGGTAAGCTGCAATGACCATCATTAAATTGAGCGGACAAGGAGTGCTTGGTGTTTTATGTGGAGGTAAATGGCCATAAGGCCTGGACGCTCTGGGATTCCGGGAGCACAATGTCAGGGATTACTCCCCAATTTGCACATGTGTACAGGATATCTGTACAAGAACTGGAGACTCCCTTGGCCCTGCAATTGGGCACCGTAGAGAGTCAAGCTATGGTCCAGTACGAGACCACCGTAACCATCCAAACACCTGGCTTGCGCAGCCAGGAATATGTTGACATAGTGAATTTTGACCGCTATGATATGATTATCGGTATGCCGTTCATGAGGCATAATAAAGTAGTACTGGACTTTGGGTTAATGGGATTGCACTCCCAGCGGAGCAGGCCTTGGTGGATGACACGGATGGTCGTCTATGTTGACATTGCGCTACGGAAAAGCATAAAGATGCTCCATGACTCAGTCATTGGAGGTACCCAACAGTGGAGGAGGTGATTGAGGCGGATCAGGAAGTACCTGGGCTGCCTGCGGATCACCAGGTGGTGTTGATGAGTGAGGAGGAGTATCAAGCCTCCATGAAAAGCGAGGGGACCAATATAGCCCCTACTAGTCCCACATTCTGGGGACCTAAACAGCGAGGCGCGGAGCCTCATCCAAAAGGAAAACGTAAGCCAGCAAGTTTGAAAGATGCATCAATAGGAGCATGTCTGCCTACATCCTCCTGTGTCAAGTTGGAGGATTTGACAATGGAAGAGGAGGCTGAACTAGCCTCATGCACTTTGGACACAGGATTATTATGGGATCGCCCTATTCCCCTACCGGATTGTGAGTGGGTGTATGACCCTTGCATGCCACAAGAATGGAATGAAGTGGTAGCGGCTGCTGTGGCGCAAAACGTGCCTATGCGGCAACCAATGGCCAACTGGTATTGCCATCCTCACGCAGATGAAGTGTCCTGGGCATATACAGTATACCGACGTGGTGCCTCCCTGATGTCGCAATGGGCTGGCCAATGCCGTCCCTCCAACCGGTTACACGTACCGGATGATAGTGTGGAACGGGTGCTAGCCGTTCATGATTAGTTCAAGATCCCGGAACGCCTGGAGGAGCACACTGTGCAAGTGCTGCCCCCTATGTGGGACAATGGTAAATTGCAGGCGACTAGCCTTCAGGAAGACGATATTCTGCGCCTGCAGCAGCAGTGGCAGGAGGAGTTTGCAGATATGGTCAACGGCACAAAAGAGGAGCTTCCTCCATGCCATGAAGTGAATCATGAGATTAATCTCATAGATGACCAGAAGCAGTACAAATACCACTTGCTACGTTGCCCATGGGCACTGCAGGAGCAATTGCGGGATAAAACAAACCGCTACCTTAATGCGCAGTGGTGGACACCGTGTACCACAGCGCAAGCAGCCCCATTGCTGTGCATACCAAAGAAGGATGGTTCCCTTTGCACTGCCTCAGATGCACAACAGCGCAACAATAATACAATCAAGGACGTTACCTCCTTGCCAAACCAAGAGGTTATCTGGGAAGATGTGGCACAAGCAAAATATTGCTTGAAGATTGACCTAACCGATGTGTATGAACAGGTATGTATACGTACTGAAGATGTATTCAAGACCGTATTTGTGTCTATTATGGGTACATTTACCAGCAATATAATGCAGATTGAGGATTGCAATGCCCCAGCAACTTTTCAGAGGCTAATGACCTCTATCTTCCGAGATATCATTGGACAATTTATGCATGTGTATTTAGATGATATATTCATCTACTCCGACTGGATTGAGGAGCACGAACAGCACCTCAGAGTTGTGCTTGAACAACTGCAAAAGTTCAAGTTATACTTGAAATGGAAGAAATGCAAACTCTATGCAGAGAGCGTAGACTGCCTTGGACATGTTATTGATGAGAAGGGCATTCACTCAGATCAAGATAAACTTGATTGCATTTGCGAGTGGCGCACGCCATGTAATTACAATGATATCCAGAGATTTGTAGGTCTGGTCAACTACATATCGAGCTTTTTGCCTGATGTGTCAGCATATACTGGACCACTGATGGCAATGACCCAGAACAGGTCACCATTCATCTGGCGTCCGATTCACCAGCAATGCTTTGAAATGGTGAAGCGTATATGCACCAAGACACCAGTAATCCAGCCAATCGACCCACGATGTGATGAGCCCATATGGCTCATCTGTGACATGTCAAAAACTGGAGTGGGGGCCATGTATGGCCAAGGAAGTAGCTGGCAAATGTGCCGGCCTGCTGGGTTCATGTCGAAGAAATTCACTATGGCTCAGCAGAACTATGCCGTCCATGAGTTGGAAACTCTGGCTATACTAGAGGCATTACTCAAGTGGTGATACGCCGCCCCTCTGGTGTGCCAGTATGATTGAACCTTGGATTGAGTAGCTCGGCGTTTCCAGGGAGTGAATTGCTTAGGCTACTTTTAGCTCAGTGGTTAAAGCATCAAAAAAGGGGTGCATACTCAAGAGGTCATTGGTTCAATTCCAACAAGTGCTGCTTGCTTTTATGGGAAACCTTGTGTCATGTCTATTATTGAATGGAAGCCAGACAAAAGGGGCAGAAACAAAAGGAGCAAGAGCAAATGGGGCAGAGTAAAATAGAGAAGGAAAAGCTAAAAACAGCAAAGAAGAATGATGGATTCCGGAACTGACTGGTGGCACCAAGACAATGGCCAAAAAGGGAAATTGGAATAGCAGTTATGTCAGAGAGGCTGGAAAAGTCTAGAATAAAAGGTCATGTGTAGGGGTGGTCTGTGCACTGTAGGAAAAAGTATAAATAGGCTAGGTAAATTAGAGAATAATCAGGCAATTAATAGGCAAAGGCTCAGTGGTTCTCAGGGAGTGAATCACTTAGGCTGGAGTTTGTTGAGAACCTCTACCTTTCAAAGTATTATATATTTTGAAAAGTAACCCTCAAAACACCAAGTTTATCATCAAGCAACAGTGTGGATTTGCAGTAACTTTCTAAGACTTCAAGAAAGCCCCAGAACTATCTGTAATACTCTAACCAAGTACTACAGCGTGAGCAGCGCAATTGAGACTAGCAGGAAAAGATAGACCAACAGCAGAAGGCATGGGATGAAGCCAAGGCTGTGTGCCTCGAGGAGCTGAGTGGGAGGATACCCAACGCTATCAGCGTCTTGATCTATTGCAACAAGATGGTCGAGCGTCAAAACTTGTTCTTTGGCACAGGGCTTGCGCTCCAATTCTATTGGTCACCAATGACCAACACTGTGTTTGTTGGGCAGGAAGCCCATGCGGCCTTGGCATACAAGGCTGAAAAGAAGGGCAACATTGCCCAGGTACCCCGGTCAAAGGTGTACTACGTATTACCCAGGGGATTCTTCTGCAACCCACAAGAGCTGCATAGGCTCCATGCACTGGTGAACAACCAGTTCATGCCCCTGCAGGATCGCCAGACAGGATATCTCCTGCTCAACAAATTCAAACGGGTGGCGACTAACTGCCACCCCACCACCAAGAACAAGACTATGTCCCTCTTACTGAAAGATGAGCACTACCAGACCATTACAGCGCCCTTCACCAGCAGTGAGGAGCGGGAAGCTGTCCTGCGATTGATTGTTCCATTGCAGCTCTACTACCACAGAGAAATAGGTAAAATTGCCTTCCTGGGCATAAACACCCCCAATCCAAAGCTACTATTTGCTTTGGACTATTTGGGCTCTTATGCCCTGCTGTACAGGCATCCTAGAATGCTCAACATCTAGACTGGACTGGCTGTGGACCATGCCATGTGCATTCATTGGCGTAGCCTGTTTGGCTTCGCCCTGGCACGCGTCCTCTGCTCCAGTTGGCTGTCTAAGATGGCAGTCCACCATCACCTGGCATATGTATTCGCGCAGCCAGGTCTATACCGTGAAGCCATTGTGGAATGCGAGGAGATAACAGGGCAAGAGTTTGAGCCCATTGCTCTCAACGTGGCTGACCTGGAAACATGCCAGGTTGAAATCTCTGAGGAATCCTCTTCCTCCTTCACCATCATGGATGCTCTTCATATCCTTATTCACAACCGCATTCCGGTCAGCTGGGCTGACCACGCGTACACTTATGGGGTCACCTATCTTTCTCATATTTTCTTTGCCAATCACTGGCTGCAGGCAGAGGTGGCTGCCGTGGACAACTCCCGACGCTACCGCCTTGACAAATTGGGGACTCCTCCAGCCATTCCTGAATGGGATGGGTGGCATGAAGCCACCAATGGAGATTGCTACTGGTTAATGCTACAACAGCAGGAGAACCAGCATGTCTTCCGTGATGCATTCCACAACAGAATGTTCTTGAGTATTGGGCAAGATCCCCATGACCATGACCTGTGGACTTGAGACTATATGTTCCCAAGTGCACACCCTAGTGGCCCGGAGGAGCCCTTGCCAGACTTCTTGACAGGCTTGTTGCCCTGTCTGGAACATGAGAAGACCCATCCTCAGGCCGGACTTTTGGGTACACGTTTTGCACCTACAGACAAGAAGGAACTCCTTGATTATGACATGGACAACATGATGGCGGATCCATTTGCAAAAAGCAGCGGACTCACCTATTGCCCCTGTCCCTGATCTCCTGATGGCATGACCGTCTTATGTGTAGACCGCAGTGTGGTCTAATTGGGGGGTGTGTAGCGAAGTGGCACCTTGAGCGCCACTATGGCCTAATATTTACTAATTAGTTATTTATTAACCTATTATATTATTATTTACTTCACAGCTGATGTAATCAGCTTATTTTGTGTTTAGACTACAACAACAATAGACCGAGACTGGTCTGATTCTGTGTAGTATGAACCCTAAGCTTATAAAACCCGTAACTACCGTTACAGATCACTAGCAGGGAATCAGTTTGGCTATGAGGCTGGTGAGAAGAATTATCCTCTGCCTCCAAGGATAGTTTTGAGGTCCAGAGTTGGATGTGAAGTTAGTGGATTGTGACATCCAAGAGGAGGTGCAGCGGGCTAGGGCAGAGCAGAACAAGGCTGTGCAAGAGCAGTGGGAGTTTGAAAGGTTGCACAAGGAGGCCCTCCAGCAGTAGGAAGTGTTCAAGAACAAGGTCAAGGAGCTGTGGGGTCAGCTAAGGGTGCCTGCCTTTGAAGTTCCATTGGCAGAAGAAGTCTAGGAGTTGGCTTGGCAGCTGCAGGTCTTGCAAAAGGAGAGGGAGCACTGCCAGGAGTGGTTGACATATGAATTGGTAGTGATGTGGATATCTCTTCTCTGTGCATTTCTTACTTTCTTGTCCCCCCCTTCTGGCTAACATTAGTTTCTAGGCTGGGCCTGTGAGCATTGTTTGCTCCTAGGCAGGGCTACATTGGTGGTGGTATTTGTGCGGGAAGGGTTGGAGCAAGTTGGACAGGAGGGCTTGCTGAAGATTTGGCTGAGGGTGAAGCAACTGATGAGGCTACTGGCTGCACACCACCAGAGGAACATATTGAAGCCAGGGTCATGGGTGGAGATAGTGAGAGACGTGGGGGAGGTGTTGTCAAGTGTGGAGGAGGTCATTGCAGGGTTGGCAAAGGAGATGGAGGCACTGGGAGTTGTAGAGGGGCCAGAGTAGGGAAAAAACCTTGGACTTGCCTTTGCTATGCTTCCTTGTAAATAGTCCTATTTCTTGTTGCACCCATATTGATGCAAAATGTAAGGTTTATTGAACTAATCAGAGGAACTCCAATTAGTGTAGATAACTAAACTTTACTTTTGCGAGTTTTGTGGGGCTATGACACAGAAACTAACACTTGTAATGAAGTTGTAATGGTTTTTGTAGTTTTATTTTATTATTATAATGAACCAAAGCAGTCCACAATATAAATGGTCTCTGAAACAATACCAAAAAGCAACCCTAGTGAAGTCAACTAAATAATAGGCCTAAGCAGTCCACTCTCTAGGGACCCCAAGCCACACAAATGGTTTATTCAATAGATTAACAAAGTTATGCTTGGTTTGAGCAAACTTAGTTCACACAAATATTGGCAATAAACTCAATTAAAGCTGGTCTGAAGTACTCTAACTGGTTAGCCTAAGTAGTCCACTCCCTGGAGACTCTGAGCTACACAGGTATTTCCTTGCTAGGTCCCCCTTTTCTTCCCCTATTTATAGTTTTCATCCTGCACACGGACCACGCATAATTTGCGTGTTTATGAGCCTCCTATTGGTCCAGGTATGGGTTAAAGTTGAGCCTTTCGGATGCCAATTCAATAAAATGTATTTAATTGGGAAAATTTGCTCTGGAAGCTTGTTTCAGGCTAGGTCCAGCCTCTGGTTCCATGTTTCTGGTATTCAAGACCCACTAAGGGTCCTTCTGTTGTGTTTGCGTGGTTCTGAGGTGTCTGGCGGTGCCCAAGAGAGCGAGATAGCATACTTATAGGGCTCTGCAGGTTCTAGAAAGGAAAAGTCACAAAGGTTTGATGGAATTGATGGGTTTGATCTTAGATTGTGATCCAGAATCTTTGATTGGTTTCATCAATTCTTAATTTAGACTGATTTTGGTATTTCAAGCTTGATCCAGGATTAAATAGCTTAAATCTAATCTATTTTGATGGCTGCCGAGTGCCATGCTATTTGCAGCTTGATCTTTGATTTTGGATCTTTCCATAATCAAATCAGCTTTTTTTAACACAGCCACATCTTGCTTATCATCATCAAGATCTAACTCTGGATCATCAATGATTGATTGATAGAAGTCTCGGCTATCACTATTTCATCATTACTCAAAGATATGCCTCTAACTCTACCATCACATGATTTAGCCAGTTTTAGGCTTGTTGGGAGGCGTGGAACATTATGGTATGTATAGCCTACAGGTTTTGGCTAATAATTATGTCTAGCTTATAGTTTTAAGCTTATTTTAGACATGTTTTAGGTTTCTTTGTTTTCTTTGTACCATTCCAGGAATACAATTATGTTTTCTATGTTTCCGCCATGGTGGGCTGCCGTATCACCTCTCCAACACTATTTACTGACTGCCCTCAGTCAGCAAATTGCACTTCCGGCAGTTTTCAGATATTCTCTTTCATGCTAACTCTTAGCCAAGCCCTGTCAACAGTCTAAGACTTCCTTTTCTTTCCACTATCAGTCGGCAACCAAACTTTATAAAAGCTGGCTACTTTGACAGTGAATCTTTACAACCCATGCCTCCCTCTGCGCCTTGCAAGCAAACTCATTCCACAACCCCTTGTCCTCAAGCCATCCTGACCGCACCTCCATTGTTGTCTGCACCTTTGGACTCCTTTGTCAATCTCAAACGTGCTGTCAAACGTGACGCCAACAATGTGATAACTGCTGTTCTGCAGTATCCATTGTTTGCAACCACTGTTGTGTGCGTTTGCAAGACTGCAAGGGCTTTTCCTGGTTCTGGTGGCAATTGAGCATGCTATCTTGGCACCATGCAACTTGTACATGGGTTTTTCTTTCCTCTTTTTTTCCTCAAACTAACGCTGTTTCAGCATTTTGCAGACCAAGCGGACTTTGACCATATTGTGGACCAAAAGGGCCTATCTAAGGCTCTTTCCTTGACACTTTTCTTCATTGACCGCCGCATTGCTGCTGACACTCCTGATGTTAAGGTGTTTGTTAATTTTGCAGATGCTATTTTGCAAATTGTGTCAAACCACCAGGAACTCAAGCGCAAGCATGAGCTGGAGGAGGTCTGTCCTGTCTGTTATTATTCCTTCTACCCTTATTTAATCTAACGCCAGTGTTGTCAACATGATGATCATGATGTCAAGATGACAGGTCCATCACCTGTCAAGCCTGTCAAACCCAAAGCTAATGTGAGTTTTAGCTTGTCATTTTGAGGTTCTCTTGACACGCTTGAATCTGCTGACGTTGGCTGTTTCTGCCTCACAGGCTGAACCTGATAGCAGGCCTAAGTCCAAGAAACTTTGACTTTCACCCGCTGTAGGTATGTACTCTTATCCTCCTATCCTATTCCACCTTTATTGACTTGTCCTTATTTAGCCAACTATAAGACTGGCAGCAACGCAGCACTGGCATTATTAGGCCAAGTTGACATGGTGCTGGAAGCTACAGCGCTGGCTGATAGCAATACTTCCACACCTCTTAATGAGCTATGCAAGCATTGTGACACCGTTGAGCTTGCCGCACAGCAACATCTCCACCTACTTGACACTTTGTTGCAGGTTTATAAGCTGATTACTGCTTGTCTTGCTTGTATTGAGAAGGCCTTATAACCATTGACTGTCATTACTGACTTAGACTTTTAGTCCAGCCTTGAAGACTCTGAAAATGCCGTGGAGGTACTGCTGCTCTCCGTTATGTAAACATAAGCTCTGCCTATGCTTAACTTAGCATAACTAGTCTTGTAGTCCCTATCCTTTACTCCATAGTCCCTATTAATGTCACTAGTTTCTGCCATACTTGTGCTCCTTAAGTCTTCTTATTCTTTTGTGATTTAAAGAATCTCTTTTTGAAAACTTGTACTGGTTCACTGTTCTGGTGTCACTGTTGACAAACCGAGTTCTTCTTCAGAAGACTCAAGTCTTATTGAGTCAAAGAACAAGTCTTTGATGACAACATCTGTAGGCTTGCTTATCTCTTCCCTTAGCTCTTCTAGCTTATCTAGGGTAATGTCTACCCACTGTTCTAAGCTTTGTGACAGCTTTAGCCTTTTACAGGCTTTGTAAAGTACTACTCAAAATGCAGCTACTTGTGCTTGTCAAACTGTACCATCTAGCTTGGCTACAATGTAATTACCACCTTTGGTCTTAGCAATTACTACTATTAGATCATGGAACCGCAGTAACATCTTAGCACTAAATGAGCTTTTGGTAATCATGTTTTTGACTAAGACTAGGTCCAAGGGTTTGAAGTTGTAGCCTTTGATTGAGCTTTTATGCTCTTCTGCAAACTTCAAAGCCCACTGGAGCTTGTCTTTGCCTACTCATTCTCTCATCTCTTCTACATGTTGGTAGTGCTTGGCCAAAGCCCTTGCACAATACCCAATTAACTCTTCTGTCATTAGGGGCCCTTCTGATAGCTCAACTAACTAGGTGGCTTCCACTAAGTCCAATGGAAGAATTGGATGGGCATCAGTAACCATGAAGTACGGTGAGCACCCAAATCGCTGCTTTATGGTTATATGGTCACTCCACATTATATGGTAAAAGAACCAGAACCACTTGGTGTGATCTTTACAAGCCTTGAACAATGCTTGTCTAACATCCCAATGAAGTCATTCAATGCGTCCATTGGCTGGCAAATTGTACAGTGAGATAGTAATACCTCTAATCCCATACTTCTTCTCTAACCAGGCAGTGACTTGTTTGAACTGTCCTGCATTTTCTGTTATAATCTCTGAAATGCAACTCCAGCAACAAATTACATCTTCAAACAACCATTGACCAATTGTTTTGTGATTTTCTTTGCGCAAAGACCTTCCTTCCATCCAAAAAGACAAAGCACATTGTCCATGGACTATGTATTTACAGCCATTTGAGGCTGGTGTCATATGCATGGTATCTATGTGTATTGTCTGAAAGATTGAAGGGGTGTAAGTAACAGTTGGTGCTCTATTGACAACTGTCTTCTGTTGAATCTGACAGTTATGACAAGTCCCAACATACCACTGTACATCACCATCAATCCCTGGCCACCAAAAACGTTCTTGTATTAACATTTTAGTTGCATAGGCCCCTCATCAGTGCCCTAAGGCATCATGGGCTGACTTGAGCATAAACATTTGTCAATTAATGTCAACTACTAGCTTATGTCTTTCTTCTTGGTTTTGCTTATACAGTCTTCCCTTTCTATCAAAGAAGAACTGCCTAGCAAACCTCTTGAACTTTTCTGGTTCACAGCCTGGTAGGTCTTTTGGATCAGTTCCTGGGTCTTGTAACCAGTTCCGTACAAACGGCAATAAGTTGTCCCAGTCTTTCCCTTCACCTCCTTTCCTATGTTCCAGATAAGTTTGGGTATCCTCTACTCTCTTCAGATGAATCTTCTAGTAACAATGGCCTTAATATAGCTAATACAGCTACTGGGCTTATATTGTTTCCAGAGGATCCTTCTAACACTGCCTTTCTCAACTCCTGTCAGGGGACTTCCTTTTCTGGCCACCCCGGAGATCTCTGGGACCCTCCGGACTTCCTTTTCTGGCCATTTCCTTTTCTGGCCATCCTGGAGATCTCCGGGATGCTCCC
>QLOM01000333.1:0-25684 GCA_003313785.1 Termitomyces sp. MG148
GTTGGCAGCATTGAGCTGGGCGGGGGGTCGGGGGCCCAAGGCATGGCCAGTGCCGGGGGGTCCTCGACCAGCAGAGGGTCGTGGGGTGGTGCTGTTGGTTTGGGTGGTGCCAGAGGGTCGATTGTTTTGGGGTGCAGAGGTGTTGGTTGTCCAATTGCTGTTTCCGAAGTTGTTCCAGGTCATCCGGGGGGCTGATAGTTTGCTCTAGTCCTCCCAGTATTGCTAGTTGATCTGTGTGACCAGGGCCTTGTAACCGTTGTAGGTGGGTTGCTTGGGAGCGAGCCGGAGGACGTCCTTGATGCATTGGGGTAGGGCACGGCGCAGGGCAAACTAGAGAGCATTGTAGTTCCAGCCCATCTCGTAGGCCTCCCTTTCAAAGCAGATAATGAAGGCGGTGAACTGTTCCTTCGAGCGCATGCGTAAGTTGAACAAGGCCTCCTCAGCTTCTACTATTGTGTCAAATATGCTGAATTTGCTGAAGAACTCCTGAACAAAGGCCTGCTAGTTGGAGAGGGCCAGGCTGTGAGCATCAAACCGGAGTAGGGCTGTGTAATGATCAAAGGCAATACCCTGGAGGTATGATGCTGCAAAGGCCACTTATGAGCTCTCAAGTCAAAAAGTGACTAGCTTAGCTTGGAACATGGTAAGGCATTGCATGAGAAAGGTGCGCTACTGGCAAGGATTGCGGCCATGGAAGAGTTTGGGTTTCTGGAGGTCAAGTTTCTCTTTGCAGGCCAAGGCGTCGTGAGCATCATTCTGCAGGGTGGAGTTGCGGAGTAGTCCAGTGTTGTAATAGTAATAGTAGTGGTTACCATCATGCAGCAGGAAGAAGGCATCCATTGCGGGGCCCTATCTTCCTGGAAGTCCACCATTGGAGGGCCTATTATCTTCCAGAGGGGGGCCTAGGGCCCAACGAGGCAGTTGTGGTCCTCCTAGAGGTGGTGGTTCTCCTGCCAATAAAGGGGGCCTGGCTGGAGGTGGAGGTGGTCTCCCTGGCATAGGTCTCGGTGGTGGGGGCCCTGGGAATGGGGGTTGTTTTAGGCCAGAGTTGTGTAGGGGTTGTGGCGGGCCCTGGTCCTGAGGAAGGTGAGTCGGTCCCAGGGGTCTTGGCCCTATGAGTAGACGCGCTGGAGAAGAGCCGGTGGCAAAGAACCGTGCGTCATGGGGAGAGGGCCCATTACATCATGCATCCAGGTGGGGAGGCTGGTCGCGGACAAATTCAGGGGCCCTGAGTGGTAGAGCATTGCCAAGGGGTACCATGCCAGGACCAGGGGGTTTCTGCTTGTTGGCGTACAAGAGAGTATGCTAGAAGGCTTTGTTGTTGTCTGGTAGTGGCAGCATGCCTCTCAGGGTTCTGTTGGGAGAGTTGGACTGGGGTGGTTGGTCCCAGGTATGAAACGCACTGGGAAAGGAGTTGGTCTGGGGGCGCGTGGAAAGCCCGATGGTGCGGGCAGCAGGCTGATCAAAGAGACCTCCAGAGGAGTTGAGGAACTGAAGGAGGGCAGACACTGCATTGAGTTCTTCTCTATGGCATGGGTCCAGAATGTGTTTGTAGGATTTGTTCTGCTGGACGTGAAAGGATCTTGCTGGATCTACATAGTCCTTGAAGGGTTGGGGGTTTGGGCTAGTATGGATTTCGTTGATTAGTGCCTGCAACCTGTCCCAGAGGATTCCGTCCACATTCAGGATGTTTTTTGCATTGATGGGAAGGGTCCCCTGTTGATAGTGTTTGTAGAATTTGAGAAGGCGGTGGGCCCATAGTTCTGGGGTGCTGGTGAGGTTGTGCTGCCCTAGGCTAACAAGGAGGGCCCGGGTGTGCCTGGCAAATTCCATGGGAGTGATTTATAATGTGTGGAGTATTTTGTCATGCTGTTGGGCATAGGCCTTCCTTTGCTGCCGTCTTCCTAGGGGCGTGGAAGGCATTTGTGCGGAGAAAAAGTAGGGTTGAGGAGGGTAGAGGGCCTCAGCATAGGTGTAGTAGGGGTCAGGAGCCGAAGGCACTGCAGAGGCTATCTAGCCAGCGGGGGGAGTTTCCGATAGCCCGCCTGGTAGTACCCATGTGTAGGGCCCCAGGGGTGCATAGGCGGTATCCCTTGACTAGGAGGAGCATAGGATGCTCCGCTTTGGTCTTGCTTCCAGAACTGGGGAAGTTGCGTGAGGTAGTGTTTGATGGATAAGGGAGGGTAGAGGGGTTGAGGGGTGCTGAGGTAGTAAGAGGCATTGAGCATGGGCCTTCCATAAGCGTCAGTCTGGTGACTGGAGATCTGGTAGGTATGAGTGTACATAGCCATTGAGAACAGGGTAAGGTAGAATCTTGATATTATGTCAGGTTCTGCTGACTCAGGGGCTCAGCAAGTCTGGGCGAGGCCTTATGAAGTGGACTCAGACAGGTATGGACACAAGTGGGGCTTGTCAAGAGCTGGTGATAAGACCTGGGCTGGGCTCAGCGCAGCAAAGCTATAATTAGTGACTTTTGTTGATAGCAGTTTAGCGGCTCACTCAGGCAAACAGGCGCGACATGGACTACACATGACTAGGCAACCATAGGATGTTTAGCGCACGGGACTTCTAGACCACGGAATGTTTAGCGCACGGGACTTCTAGACCACAGGATGTTTAGCGCACGGGACTTCTAGACCACGGGATGTTTAGCGCACAGGACTTCCAGACCACGGGACTCGCCCACTTGACTGTTTAACGCACGGACCACACACATGACCTCAGGCTTGATAACAGGTCACCAATCAAAGATAGCTGGTGCCTTATAAGATTACGTGACTTGCCGACGGCCATCAGCAGGCCGTCACTTCCTCAGCCCCGGTGCCTAGCGGTTAGCGACGCATAACTTTACCGACGCTTAGCGACTTTGGCGACGCCAGCCCCCTTGATTGTTTCAGACCCCAGGATAGTCACCGTTTATTTGACTGCTTTCAGTGCTCACTTGGTGACTTAGCGCTTGCCGACTGATAGACGCCGCGGGTTAGCTATTTCACATTCTATTCTTCTTGTCATAATCCATTCCCCATTTTGTTACTTAGCGACTTATAGCTTAATTAACACGGCGACTTAGCACCTATAAATACTGTACATATTTTGTCTTAAGAGCATCGAATTCCATCCCCACAGTTCAGATCACAACTTGCGCACACTAAGTTCCTCAGAGTTGCCAAGGGATTTACTGTTTTACCGACTATACTAAGCTTGCCGCTTCTTTGCCAGTCTTGCCGACTGTCTAGGTGCTATACGAGCACACTTCAACTATGTTACGTTGCCAAGTCCTTGCCGACTGTTGGCACCCTAGTGCCTCGCAGGCTACATGGCTTAGATCGCTAAGCACCTTTCTTCCTTTACTAAATTTTCCTTAAACAAACTAAGTCTCTGGGACCCTGCCCGGACTCCCTCTCAACTAGCGACCGCCCAACGCATTACCTTTCACAGTAGCTAGGTACCGTTTACCCTTGACAGTACTTAGCGACTTTTGGGCGTCATCACCGGAGGCATGCGTTAGAGCATGGGAGGTGTGCTGGGGTTGGGGGAAAGTTGGGCGGAGTGTGACGGGATGTATAGTGCAAGATGTGAGCAAGAAGCGAGCGCCGGAGCAAAGTAGACTAAACAGGAGAAGTCTGGGATGGTTAGTAAATAGATGAACATGCCAGCGGTTGTTTCAGCGCAGGAGATGCAAAGAAGGTTTGCATGGTTAGAGTTTTAAGGTTGGATGGATGTGGAGCCAAGCAGTAAAGAGGCGGAGCTGATTAGGTTGAAGACCGGGAAGGAGAAAGCCAAAATAGAGAGATGGAAGGAAACTGAGTGGAAAGGAGACCGGAAACTGATAGATTGAAGATAGGAGTATAGAAGACAAGGTACAAGAAACTTGGAGGCAAGTACAAGATGATATGATAAAGACAAGTACAAGATGGAGAAATGTGACAAGTACGAGGCTGACAAGATGAAACTGGAGACAAGGCAAAAAATACCGGGGAATACTTAGGCAATATCAAGATTACTGTACAAGGTGCTACGGTGGTGCTTATATACTATGGTATGCTAAGGTCTAGTCCCACTACCGGGTCCGAGAATGGATTTCAGGGTTTCAGTGGTGGCCTGGGGTACATAGGAGTGGACAAGGGGGCCTGCAAGTGTTGGTTCAGGGTGCGGCAGTGGCGTTGTTGCTTTGGGAGTTATGGCGTTGGTGCTGTGCAACTAGTGGGAGCACGTGCAAGGTGTGATGCGGTGAATGATGCATAGGGTGCCAGGCTGATCCGGAGTGATGCATGATGTGTTGAATGATGCATGATGATGCATGATGCGGTGAATGATGGGCATGATGGAAGGAATGATGTGGGTGAGGTCGTCTGTCGTGCTGGTGATGTCCAGGGAGTCGTTGGAAAAGGTTGGTGATGTTCCAGTGGGGCCCAGAATTGTCAGTGATGTCCAGGGAAGCGCTGGGAATTGCCGCAGTGTGACGTGATGGCTGTGTGGTTGGTTCAACTGGTCTTGTCTCGGAGTTGGGTGGTCATGGAAGTGGTTGCCAGGAAATGTACTGGGGGTCCTGGGACTGGGGCTCAGGCTCAGGAATAAGTCAGGCAGGTTGTGACAGAGTTAAGCCATCTTTGCATCTGATGGTTTTTGAGTTCACCATCATTGCTTGTGCAGTAGATGCCAACGTACTTCCTAATTTCAAGTTGTCTTGCCTTTTTCCAAGCTTGTAATGCTGTCAATGCTTCGTCTTTGGATTTGAAAGGGATGAACCATGACATATTGGTATAGTCATTGACTACATCCATGATGTATCTATTGCCTGTCTTTGACTGTACATGCATTGGACCCGCTAGATCTATCCACACAATCTTGAGCTTCCCAGTTGCCCTACACCCTTCCTCCCTCACTCTTGGAACCAGTGATTTTGTCTGCTTTCCAAGAATACGAGCATCATACTTTGGTTGTGCATGGAGTAAAGGGAACAGCGTACCTGAGAGAAGTACAGAGCGAGCCATGGTTGCGACAACTTGGTAATTGGCATGGCTAGGGTGCCAATGCCAAGTGTCTAGGTTGACGGGGCATTGGGTGGCGGTAAGTGCATGTTCAGCCAGTGCAGCTTGCAAGTCTAACGTGTAGAGACAATGTCCTGGAATGAGGGGGCCAGAGGCAAGAAGTGTACCACTGTTGCTATCAAGGATCAAGACACCAAGATTATTGAAGGTTATGTTAGTGTTCATGCCGGTGACTGGTGCTGAGACAGAAATCAATCAAACAGTAGAGATGGGTATATATAAGGCATTTTCCAGTACAATTTTGGCTCGATTCTGTATGTGAAGGCATATCCTTTTCATTCCAATTGCGTCTATAGAGGAGCCTCCGATACCTTTGATTGCGCATGGAGGGATGGCTTGGAGTGATTCAAAGTCGGATCTGCAGAGTGAGATGTGAATTGTCGCTCCTGAGTCCAAATAAAATGGTTTTTCATTGAGTGATACCAGAGTTGTTTGTTCAGATTGGTTGAGTGGTGCAATTGCTGTTATAGTGAGTATGGTTTCACATTCCTGGGTAATGCTATTGTTCCAGTTGATGGAAACTCTTAGCTCATCACCAAAATTGTTTATGTTGTCCTTTACAGCCATGAAGCCCTGGTATCCAAAGAATTCGGTTGATATAGTATTGTCAGTGGATGTGGCGACACCGGCAAAATCAGGGGCATCAGTCTTTGTGGTGTCAATCTGGATTTTCTGTAAGTGTGAGGCATTGACCAGGTATGCCTGTCCATCAAGTCCTTTCACAGCTATACCAAGTTTGGCATTAGTGCTAGAGGCTCCTTCTGTCTTCGAGGCTTTTTCAGATTTTCCTCTTTCTTGTGCAGCTTGCCAAGCAGCTTTTGACTCTTCTATGGTCTTGCCAGCCATTCCTCCTCCAGGTTTGATGCACCAAGGCTTGGTATGTCCATGGCATGAGAGCCCAAGCTCATAGCACAGTTTACAACAAGAATAGCCAGAGCCATGGTTGTGAGTGCAAGTAGGAGTCTTAGCAATCAATGCAGTGTTGGAGGACTTGGTGAGGGTGGCAAGGCTGTTGATTGTTTGGAAGAGCTTACAAATGTCATTGGAAGTGTATGGTTTCTTCTTGGTGGAGTCGGCAAGTCTGCGTGAGACCTGAGCCTGAATGGATTCAAAGGATTTATCATTGATTGAGTTGAGCAGAGCAATGCATTTCAGTAAGTCTTTGTCAATGGCCCCTATCGCAAATGCTTGATCAACAAGCTTGCATATCTTTTGGGCAGTGTTATCAACGGGCTCAGAAACAGGTGTGTAAGTGGATAGGGCCTCATGTATCAAGGCAACTTGCTTGACCAGCCCTTCCTGGTGCACTTTGAATTTCAGCGCATTGTAACATTCCTTGGCAGTACCATCAGTGACCAGTCTCTTTTGCTCGGTGTCCGAGACGGCTGCACAGATAACACCAATGATCAGATCATTGTTACTCAGCCAGTTGGCATACACAACAGGTTTGGTCTTTAGGTCGGGCTGCTTGATCAGTTGGTCGGGCTTTGTCTTGGGGGCAAAGATATATTGATCCAGGCCACTCTGCTGAAGGAAGATCTCTAGTTTAGTGGACCACTTTGCAAATTTACCTGTTGCCCAATTGAAGAGAGTCTCGGAGGCAGGCCAGTGGGCATTGAGCTTGGCAGGGCGGATTTGTGGGTAGGCAGCATTGTTAGAAGATTGAGAGATCATGGAAAGGGAGGTAGCCTCAGCTGGAAAGACAGTCAAGGGATTAGAGCCCATTGTGTGCGCATCTGAGAGTGAAGGAAAAAGAACAAAGAGATCTCAGAAGTACTGCATGGAGATAGGATCAGGTTATTGTCTAGAGAATGAGTGATCAAGTCGTGATTGATCAAGGATCCAAGATAAAGAGGACACGATAGGTGTGATAGAGTAGGGTGTTTCCAATGTGTAGTTTTTAGTTGATACAGCTATGGCCCATAACTTGTTAGAACTAAGACCTTATACTCAGTTACACCTATAAGACCCAACACATTTGTGGATGGCCTACCAGCTAAAATGAGACGCTCTCTGTTTAGGGACAATAATCTGTTCCCAGAAATCAATACTGCTGAGGAGTTCCTCATGTATGCAATCCAGTACAAATAGGCCGCTCACACTGTGAGTCACTATGAGCAACGTAGTATGCATTGTCATGCATTAACCAGAGGACCAGCGAGGATTGGCACCTTCCTAGCAAAGAAGGTGGATATGGAGCAGAATTGCAATCTGCAATTTGTGGTATGGTGTCTAGAAGCACAGGTACTGCAGACTAAACCTGTACTGGTGGGAGTGGGACAAGCTGGGGCTAACCTGAGACCAACAGGTCTAACACCGCGAATAGGCGGCAAGCAACCAGTAGCTAACATGAGGGCAGTGGCAGAATGACCAATGCCTGCCTGAGCCAAAGAGCGATGCTTTGTGTATGGGAGCATGAACCACTGGTCCAAGGAATGCCCTTGCAATCCAAAACAGGCATATGTATGCGCTACTCATACAGCAAAGGACGAGTCAGGCAGTGAACCTGAAGAAGAGCTGGCCAACTTGGCTGAGGAGCCAGAGGTGCTCGAAAAGGTCAAGAACAACACTGATGAAGCACCTAGTGTCTTCGTGGATGGGGAGGAGTATGTCACAGTGGATGTGTACAACAATGACTACTATAGTTGCAATAGCGACTCCAAACATCTAGTAGCAATGTCAGAGGCTTCTAAAGGGAAGTAGATAATTGGCAATTGCCAGGTAAAAATGCATAAAGTGCACCTACACAAGGCACCAGGAAAGCTGGAAATGCAGCAGAAAGAGAAGCAGTGTCTGGTAATGTATGTAAACGTCAAAGACCATCTGGCCTGGACATTGTGGGACTCAGGGAGTACGACCACAGGAATGACACCGCAATCTGCGCATGTGCACAATATTTGTGTGCACGAATTACAGTCCCTGCTGATGTTGCAGTTGGGTACAGTGAGAAGTAGGTCTATTGTCCAGTATGGAGCAAATGTCAAGGTGGCTACCTTGGGCTCTGATACAATGGAATACGTAGACATAGCCAATTTTGATTGTTATGATCTGATCATTGGAACACCGTTCCTTAGAAGGAACAAGGTGGTGTTAGATTTCATCAATGACATGGTCATTGTGAATGGCATAGCAATGCCAGCCAAGAAAGTGGCCTTGGAGGATATGGAGGGCTGGCTATGCCAGCAGAAGGCTACTGAGAGGCACCACATTGTGAATTAACTACAAGTGTAAGGAGAACGCTTGACATCTGTGGAACTCCTTCTACAGAGTCAGCGATGCAAGGGGCAAATGAGAGTTGAGCGAGCGCAGAGGCGGGCAGGAGTTGGGCAAGAGGCAAGCAAGGCTAACAGAGGGTTGGACGGCACTAGATAAGCTTATGGTCGGTTCAGTGAATAGGCCAGAAGAATACTGCTATTGTTCAGCCTAGGGATATTCTATCCCACAGGCTGCCTATATATATACATTGGTGGCTGTGCTATTACTAATACTGTTTACTAATTGGGCCCTGGTATGTAAAGGAGTATGACTAACAATAATTGATGCTGAGTAAGGTCCAGGCATATGACTCATCAAGGCTGACTACTACAAGATAGAAGAGGAAAGAGTGGGTCGAGCGGCTGGTCGGATCTGCTAGGAATAGGCATATCGTTGAACTAAGGGAATAGGGTTGGACATGGTCCAAAGATTGGTCCCTTGACAACAAGGTTGCAAACTGGCGATGGTGGAGGACAAGAAAGAGGTAGAAGAACCTCATGAGAGCCTACTAGGAGACTTGGCAGCGTTGCTAATACCAACAAAGGAGTTCGAGGCAATACAGGGTCAGGGTGGACAGTCTGGCAAGACCAAGGTACCTCCACTCATAGATGACAAGGATGAGGAGGACAACAAAGGGCAGTGGAGTACTGCCAGGAAACAGGAGGAGTGGCGCTAGCTGTGGGACAAGCCTACTGTGCCACCAGACTTTCAGTGGGCGTATGACCTACAAATGCTATGTAAATGGAATGAAGTAGTTGCCTCTATGAGGGCATATGAGTGGTCTACTTGTAGAGGTCCTGAGGAGGTGTTTAGGATGGCTACTAGCAAGGAGGTCTTGGCCCCATATGACATAGTCTGGGATGGGGTGACAATGTCATCTTGCCAGAGTTGGTGGGGGAGCCAGTATACTCCAACATGGTTAGGGGTGAGAGATGAATCAGAGGAGTGCCTTTGCACTCTTTGGAAGACATATGGACAGGCGCAGGCCATGCCAAGGAAACCAAAGGAGGGATAGAAGAGGCCACCAGCCTAAGTAATGAGCATATACCACGCCTGCAGGAGCAGTAGAAGGAGGAGTTTGCAGATATTGTCAATGGGACAAAGGAGGAGTTACCTCTCTGGTGGAAGGTGAACCATGAGATTAATCTTGTGGACAAGAGGAGGCAGTATAAGTACCACATGCCTTGTTGTCCATGGGCATTGCAGGACCAACTGTGAGAGAAGACTAATAAGTATCTCAATGCGCAGTGGTGGGAGGCTCATCCAGCAGCACAGGCCATGTCCTTGTAGTGTATCTCAAAGAAGGATGGGATGCTGCGGACAGCGTTGGATGCACGTCAGCGCAATGACAATACAATCAAAGACGTCACACCCCTGCCAGACCAGGTGATATGAAAAGATGTTGCAAAAGCAAAGTATTGATTTTAAGATTGACTTGACAGATGTGTACAAACAAGTGCAAATTTGCACAACAGATGTGCATAAGACGTTGTTCTCGTCCCTTATGGGAACGTTTGTAAGCAATATCATGCAGATTGGCAATTGCAACACACTAACTATGTTCCAGCAGCTGATGACATCCATCTTTTTGGATGTGCTGGGGAAATTTATGTACGTCTACCTAGACAATATATTCATATTCTTGGACACTATTGAGGAACATAAAGAACACCTGAGAGTGGTGTTCAAACGGTTACAAGAGCAGAAACTCTATCTGAAGTGGAAGAAGTGCAAATTATACACAAAAGAAGTGGACTGTTTGGGTCATGTCATTAATGACTAGGGTATCCACCCTGAAATGACGAAAATCAACCGTATCTGGGAGTGGCGTGTGCTACAGAATTACACTGACATTCAACGGTTTGTAGGGCTGGTAAATTACATTAGCAATTTCTTGCTTGATGTATTTGCCTATACAGGACCGTTGATAGCGATGATGCAAAATAGTGCTCCATTTCACTGGCATCCATTGCACCAGCGTTGCTTTGAGATAGTGAAGCAGATTTGCACAAAGACGCTGGTAATATGGCCAATTGATTCATGCATCCCGGAGCCTATCTGGCTCATCTGCAATGCATCAAAGACTGGTGTTGGAGCAATGTTTGGGCAAGGGCCCACTTGGCAGAGCTGCTGACTGGCAGGATTCATGTCAAAAAAATTTACGGTAGCACAGCAGAATTACGTGGTGCATGAGCTGGAGATGCTTGCAATCTTAGAGGCCTTCCTGAAATGGAAGAATAAACTAATGGGCTATAAGATCCATATCATAACAGATCACAAAGCCCTAGAGTTCTTCAAGACACAGGCACATCTTACGCCTAGACAGCGGCGGTGGATTGACTACCTGTCAAGATATCAATTTGACATCACCTATTGATACGTCGCCCCTCTGGTGCGCCAGTATGATTGAACCTCGGATTGAGTAGCTTGGCATTTCCAGGGAGTGAATTGCTTAGGCTACTTGATTTAAAAGTAAGTCAGCGCTTTAGCTTAGTGGTTAGAGCATCGAAAAGGGGCACATACCCAAGAGGTTGTTGGTTCAATTCCAACAAGTGCTGCTTGCTTTTATGGGAAACCTTGTGTCATGTCTATTAATATTGTTGAAGCAATGTACCTATAGCCACCGCCAGGCTCAATGTTGTCTGCAACCAACCTCATAGTGCAACAAGCAATTGACTTGCAATGTTGTTACAAGCAACTTGAATGCTTACATAGTATGGTGTTTGAAGCGTGCCGGCAAGCCGTGGTCCGCTTTGAACAAAATAATTTGGCAACTATAAGGAACTTCAACTTCGAGAGAGGGGCACTAGTACTAATGAGGAACACCCAGATAGAGGTCATGCATAATTGAAAGATGAAGCCACGCTATCTTGGGCTATTGGTAGTGGTTTCCAGAAACCAAGGTGGTGCATATGTTATATGTAAACTGGATGGTTCAGTGCTACACCGACCAGTAGCGGTGTTTTGCTTGATCCTGTACTTCCCGAGAGAGTGCCTCAAGTTACTGGACACAGCCTTAGATATCAATACAGCACGGTTGTGGGAGTTGGAAGAATCCAACTTACTGGACAATGAGGATGGGACAACAGGAGGCAACAACAACAATCAGGACACACAACAAGAAAACTAAAGAGTGGCATGGAAACCCACAAGGAATGGAGTAATGCAAAGGTAACAAAACATTTCTTTTTCTTATCTATTCTGGACAAAGTGTGATGATGGAACCTGAGCGCTATTAACACAACAGAACAAACACAGACAGATGGAGCATGACCAAAGGAGCAGGTAAGAGAATGTCATTGTGTATTGACAGTTACAAAAAAAAATAAATAAAAAATAACGGTAACGTGGAAAGTATAATACTATGACATGGAGTCCAAGAAAGGCAAATACTCATGCCACACCCCCTAGTCCCATTCCATCTCCTGGTTGGAGGTGTCAGGTTCCACTGACCTGGGGGCTCAGCAAGTCTGGGCGAGGCCTTACAAAGTGGACTCAGACGGATACAGACACAAGCGAGACATGTCAAGAGTTGGGAGCGTGCGTTGAAGTGCAGGAGGTGCGCCGGGGTTGGGGGAAGGTTGGGTGGAGTGTGATGGGATGCACAGCAAGAGGCACAAGCAGGAAGCAAGCGCCAGGGCAAAGTAGACTAGATGGAAGAGGTCCAAGGCAATCGGTAAATAGACAGAAGTGCCGGCAGTTGTTTTCACGGCACAGTTAGAGTTTTAAGGTTAGATGGATGTGGAACTGAGCGGTAGAGAGGCGGAGCCATGCGGAGCTGATTAAGTTGAAGACTGGGAAATGGAAAGCCGAAATAGAGAAGCAAAGGAAACGGAGCAAGAAAGGAGGCAAGAAACTGATAGATTGGAGACAGAAATATAGAAGACAAGTATGAGAGATGTGGAGACGAGTACGAGACGATATGAGAGAGACGAGTACAAGACAACAAAATGAGTACAAGGCTGGCGGGACAAAACCAGAGACGAGGCGAAAGATACTGGGAATACTTAGGCAATATCAAGACTACTGTATGAAGTGCTGCAGTGGTGCTTATATACTACAGTGTACTAAGGTCTGGTCCTGGGTCTGAGGACGGATTCCAGGGTTTCAGTGGTGGCCCAGGGGGACATAGGAGTGGACAAAGGGGGCCCATGAGTGTTGGTTCAGGGTGCGGCAGTGGCATTGATGCTTTAGCAGTTGTGGCATTGGTGCTGCGCAACTGGCAGGAGCACATGCAAGGCATGATGTGGTGAATGATGCACGAGGTGCCAGGCTGATCTGGAGGGATGCATGATGCAGTGAATGATGGGTGTGATAGGAGGAATGATGTGGGTGAGGTCACCTGTCATGCCGGTGATGTCTGGGGGCTGCTAGGGAGGGTCGGCAATGTCTCGGTGGGGCCCGGGGTCGTTGGTGATGTCTGGAGAAGTGCTGGGGATTGCTGTGATTTGACATGATAGCCGTGTTGTCAGTCCAGCTAGTCTTATTCTGGGGTTGAGTGGTTGTGGGAGTAGTTGCCGGGAAATGTGCTGAGGGTCCCGGGACCGGGGCTCAGGCCTGGGGGTAAGTCAGATGGGTTGTGACAGGAGAGATCAAAGGTCTCCAGTGGTATAACATCAAGGAAGAAAGGGCTACGCTCAGGTGGAAATGCGTTGGCAGAGATCTGGTTGCGGACTTGCCATTGGATTGCGCTGTGGCACTTAGCGGCAAAATGGGCCACAGCATTTGACTGGAGGGTGGAGGTGGCAAAAGCCTGCTGTGCTACTAGAAAGTGCCGGTAGTCAGCCTCAACTTGGACATGGTAGGCATGGAGCATTGCTGTCAGGGGACTCCTTATTTCTCCCTTCTTTCACTCCTTATTCCTTCATTCTTCCTCTATTTATTTCCTTATTTCTGCTGTCACTCTTTTACTTTACTGCTTCTATTCTTTCAACACTATCTATTAGTACTATTCTTAGCCCTTGAGGTGCTCTGGTTCTTTAGTTATCATTCAAACAAGTGTAGCCAACGCTTCCAGAGGCTTAGTCATCTCGAGGCTAGCCTCCAAATTACTAAGCAAGTCACATGAGACATGTGCATGACCTCTGGCAATGGCAATTTCCGAGTTTTTGATTATTTTTGGAGATTTTCCTAGTTATGGTTGTATTACCTATATATACTTTGGATTTCCCTTTGCCAGCTGTGTGACTGAGCCATAGCCTCCAGAGGTCGTCCTTACAATTGCCCAGGCATGGTCAAGGTTGCGCTCAAGCGTTGCGCAGGCCTGGTAAAAGTTGACGGGAGTGGTCAGGCCAGATAGGAGGCGTTGCCAGTCCTCAGCCTCAAGGAGCATAGGCAGGAGCGGTGAGTACTAGGAGAAAGGCTGAGAATATAATCAGTAACAGAAAGAAAAGAAAACTAGAAAGACAACGCACAGGGCGGTAAAGTTGCCAAGCGGCGGTGGACGGCGACTCCAACACGGCATGGGTAATACAAGACATCCAGGGAACAGCATTGGGAGCGCCACTGAAGGTGCCGCTAGGAAGGGGTGCCGCCTCAGGAACGACCGTGGAGGCGACGTCGGAAGATAAATCTATGAGGTCAGTGGTCTGGGTGCAGTTCCAGGACTCTATACAAGTTGGCAGGTGTTGGTTCCAATTGAGTAGAGTGGTGGGTGTTAGTGGCAATCCAGTGGCGGCGGCATCAGGGGTTTCTGGGGCAATGATGTGTAGGGTGATGGGCAAGCGTGATGTGATGGCCAGATGGTGTGGGTGTTGGCGTGATCAGAGGGGCGGTGATGACGTCCAAAAGTCGCTAAGTACTGTCAAGGGTAAACAGTACCTAGCTACTGTGAAAGGTAATGCGTTGGGCGGTCACTAGTTGAGAGGGAGTCCGGGCAGGGTCTCAGAGACTTAGTTTAATTTAGTAATTGGAAGAAAGGTGCTTAGCGATCTAAGCCGTGTAGCCTGCAAGGCGCTAGGGTGCCAATAGTCGGCAAGGACTAGGTGACGTAACGTAGTCGAAGTGTGCTTGTATAGCACCTAGACAGTCGGCAAGACTGGCGAAGAAGCGGCAAGCTTAGCGTGGTCGGTAAAACTGTAAGTCCCTTGGCGACTTTGAGGAACTTAGTGTGCGCAAGTTGTGATCTGAACTGTGGGGATGGAATTCAATGCTCCTAAGACAAAATATGTACAGTATTTATAGGCGCTAAGTCGCCGTGTTAATTAAACTATAAGTCGCTAAGTAACGAAATGGGGAATAGATTATGACAAGAAGAATAGAATGTGAAATAGCTAACCCGCGGCGTCTATCAGTCGGCAAGCGCTAAGTCACCAAGTGAGCACTGAAAGCAGTCAAATAAATGGTGACTATCCTGGGGTCTGAAACAATCAAGGGGGCTGGCGTCGCCAAAGTCGCTAAGCGTCGGTAAAGGTAAGCGTCGCTAATTGCTAGGCACCGGGGCTGAAGAAGTGGCGACCTGCTGATAGCCGTCGGCAAGTCGTTAAACGCGTAATCTTATAAGGCGCCGGCTATCTTTGATCGGTGACCTGTTTATCGAGCCTGAGGTCATGTGCGTTAACAGTCAGGTGAGCGAGTCCCGTGGTCCAGAGGTCCCGTGCGCTAAACATCCCGTGGTCGCCTAGTCATGTGTCGTCCACGTCGCGCCTGTTCGCCTGAGTGAGCCGCCAAACTGCTATCAACAAAAGTCGCTAATTATAGCTTTGCTACGCTGAGCCCAGCCCAGGTCTTATCAGCGGCGATGTTCAGGAAGGTCCGGTGATGTCCAGGGGAAGTTGTGTAACTTCCTGAGAATAGTGGATTGATGGGGTCAATAGCCAGGGTGATTGGCAGTGGCGTCTTTGGTTGCTGACGGGGGATCAGATCCGGCTTATGGGCTGGTGGGGGGTTGTCTTCCAGGACCTCCGGGAGTGTGGGGGTGGGTTCAAGGTTCCGGAGTTGGATGCGGGAATGGTGGATCATAACACTGACAGCAAGGAAGGCACGGAAGGAAGCACCTCAGGCAAGGGGGGGCAGTCGAGAAAACCAGGGTGGAGGCGAGTTCAGGGACCAGAGCAGGCAGAACTACGGGGGCCAATGACTCAATTGAGGACTCTGTGCTACTGGCTGTACTAGAAGGGGCAGGACGGAGAACAGTGACGGGTGGCGGCAGAATAGTGGTGGGTGGGAGACAAGTGATAGTGGCGGAGGTGGGCAGAGGAGGAGGACTGGACTGTATAGTGTGAGCAAGATAGCTAGCTATGTGGGACAGGTGGGAGAAACATGAACAGTACTAAGCGGTAAGAGGGCGGCAGGCAAGTGGGTTCGGAAAGAGGGGGACGGGTTCAGAGAGCGTGCATTAAGGGATCCGCAGGGGGCCTGGAGCTACTGTGGGATTGTTTTGAAGGTGGAGCATACTTGCCCCCATTGGAAGAACTATTGTTAATGGTTGGGGCGGACTTGATAGCGGAGTGTTTACGCTTCAAGAGGGGGGAGAGGCTGGGCGTGGATGTTGGCAGCAGCCAGGAAGCCCTGCTCAATTTCCCAGCCCCGCCCCTGGCTTCAGAGAAACGCTCGAGCAGCGCAGATGTGGGTGACATGGAGGGCAACACTCACAGTGTTATGACCAGCGGCTTTGTGGTTACATAAACCCACCCTGGACCAGGTACAGCATTTGGCTGCAACTGTACACAGATGGCAGGAACGGTGGAGCCCTGGGTACCAACAAAGGCAGTCAATGTTCTTGATTATGCAGGAATCGCACTATGCAGGACATAAGGACTAAGGGCAGTGACACAGGGACCAAGCGGAAACATACCAGACCCTGCTCCTCAAGAGCGTGCTCCCGAGTGGGAAAGTTGGTGAAGCAGATAGTACCCTTGCCGGCGGGAATCTCCATGCTAGCCCTCAAGGCAGGATTGTCAGGATGAAGGCAATGGATATGGGGCAGAGGAACAAGAAAAGCAAGTTCAGCTGGAGAAAACTGGGAGTGGAATATGAGCAGAAGAAATCAGGAGGAGGAGCCAAGGCACACACGGTAGTAGGGGCCTTGAAGGCAGCTAGGGTGTGAGCCATGTCATCTCCCACTGTTGGGGTGGGACGGCGAAGGGACCATGTCGGAACGCCAGTAGAAACCAAGAAAGAACCTACAGCAGGGTCAGGAGCTTGCTCTTTACCCTTCTCCATGGCAGAAAAATGGCACTCAATGGCAGCAGGAGGACCAGACATGGCGGGAGGACCAGACATGGCGGGAGGACCAGACATGGCGGGAGGACCAGACATGGTGGGAGGACCAGACATGGCGGGAGGACCAGACACGGCAGAAGGACCAGACATGGCAGGAGGACTAGACATGGCGGGAGGACCAGACATGGCGGGAGGACCAGACATGGTGGGAGGACCAGACATGGCGGGAGGACCAGACACGGCAGAAGGACCAGACATGGCAGGAGGACTAGATATGGCAGGAGGACCAGATATGGCAGGAGGACCAGACATGGCGGGAGGACCAGACACGGCGGGAGGACCAGACACGGTGGACAAACCAACAGGGGGCGCAAGCAGGGCGTTGAGAGCAAGAAGGGCCTGCTCCTTGGGAAGCTGAGAAGAGGTGATCAGAACGGTTGGGCAGAGGAAAAAACAGAAAGATGGCTTACCACCATGTCCTCAAGGTGGCGTGCCCACGGCTTGTGCCTATAAGAGGCCCAGCGGCAAATGAACTCCCGACATGCCTCAACATATCTCGGCCACTCAACGCCGTATCCATCAAGGCTGGCCCAGTTGCTGATCATGCCAGAAAGGCCAAGAGCAGCAGCCTCATCATTTCAGCCACCCAGGAGGAGGTTGACAAACCAGTCTAGAGCCTCATTGGCCTGGGTGATGTACTGCTGGGTGAGAGATGCATGGAAGGAATTGATGGGGGACTCAGGCATGGCATGAAATGGCAGGACGCGCACCTGGTGCCTGCTACTTATAGAGACCAGCACAAGGCGCTTAATTAAGACGGCGGGCTTCTCTGTCAGGCTCGCACTTCTGGGCCCATCAGAATAAAGGATGGTATTATTCAGGAACATACTTTGGGAAGACTTGACAATTGATTGTTGACTGGGGGCAGTCAGAAATTTAAGTTTGGGGGAGGAGCTAAGGAGAGAAAACAACAGAGGTACACTATACAATGGAGTAGAAACTACCAAATGTCACACTTACACAACTCAGTTTAGGTCTATTGGCTGTAGCAGGGGAGTTTGGTTAAAAATGGTCTGAGATAGACCGGCCCGCTTATTCCCTGCGTATGCAGGGGGCGCAGATTTCCAAAGCTCTCATAGTACCAGTAGTACCGTGCACCATGATGATAGATGTCAAGCATGTAATAAAATTTGATTTTTTTTAAAAAAAAAAAAACTACCAAACACAACTCGAGCTACCAAGACAAGGATTAGGAAGAGGCGGCAGGACTAGGCAAAGTACAATAGGCAGAATCTCAGCGGCGCTGCTGCTTATAAGCACGTTTTCACATTCCTGCTCATATCAAAGCAGTACAAGACACTGACTGCCAAACTTCTGAAGATCACGACGTGCAACAATCAGCTGATTACAGGCTCACCCAATGCCTGCAAAAGCATTGTCTAGGGCAGTACGGCACTGTTCCCATTGATGGAAAAGCTGACTCTGACTAAGGCAGAAATCAATGGGATATGGCAGAGCAGGCAGAAGCTGCTTGGGAATATCAGAAAAGCGCAGAGTCAGCAAATGAAAAGAACGACCCTCGGGCAAAAATCATGAAATGGGTAAGGAGGTGGAGCAAACAGAGCAACACATACTTCAGAAGACTCAGAAGAAGAAACCAAAATAGGGAAAGAAGGACGGTCCCTGTGAGAAGAGGCTTGCGATAGGGTGAGAGGGAGCAGCCCTAAGTCATTGGTAGCTTGCGACGCTTCGCAAAATACTGAAGCCACCCATGGAGCACAACGGTGCCACCTCCACTGCTTGACAAGGAGGCATTGCACCTGATCCAGCTGGAGCCGGCCAAGGCCAAGGCCATGGCCAGAAGTGCAGTACTGGTAAAGAATGGCAAGGTCTTTGACGACTTTGCGATCATTCAGAGGGTCATTGGCACAAGCCAGAATTGAGGTCAATAAAGAGTTGGCCAAGCTAACAAAAGTATGGGTGGCCTCCCCGAGGAGGTGGGCAATATCAACAGCAGGTGCCAATGACATAAAGAATGGTGCGGTAAAGGTAGGAAAACAACAAGCCTTTATGGAAAATAGGGCATGGAAACGGAACAAAACTACCAGAGCCTTCACAGGGTCGCACCATGCCTAGACCCTCTACCAAGGAAGCTGAATAACAAAAACAAACGACAAAGGCTGCCACTTGCAACAAGAACAGTGGGCGCTAGGAACCAGCAAAGATGAGATCAGAGGGAAGAAATAAAGTTACCAAAAGAATACTCAAGAGGGCAATGCACCAGGCCCTTAACACGTGTACCCAGCAAGGACAACAACCAAGTAAACAAAACGGGACATGACATACCGAGGAATGGATACAGAATTGGACTTGGAAAGAAAAGAATGGAAAAGCATGTGAATTCTGATTTAAAAGAAAACAAGGCTACACGGCTACTCTATGGGTCAGGTGCTAGGTATGGAGAAGGTGGGGCGTTGGCGGGTATGTCGAGAAAGGCGTCAGGAGAGAGGTGGTTGTCGGTCTGCCACTCCAAGGCACTAACGCACTCCTGCTGATAACGAACGAGGGCATTTACGTGGGTCGCAATGATATTGGCACTTTGGCAGAAAAGTGCCAGCTGGTGATGAGCGGCTTTGGCATCCACCCGGATGGCAGCAGCATAGACCTGCACTCAATCCTGGAGGTGCTGGAACCCAACTTGGCTCCGTTGAAACTCCATGGGAAAGAGCAGGCCAGCAGGGAGCCACTGCCAATCTGTAGCGCTGTGAAGTGACAGCAGGCGCACCTAGGCAACAATTAGGATCAAAACAAAACACAGAGCAATGGCGGAGGACTTACCATAAGAGCCGGCAAACTGGGCAGAGAAGGAGAAGGGGAGGGAGAGGGTGCGGTCAAGGAGGTGGGGAAATCCTGCAAGGTGGGGGAAGCAGACAGCACTCACAATGGAACAGGTGAAGGACACAAGTCAGGGAAGTCAATCAGAATGGAGGGCCCCAGGACAGGGCAAGGCAGCGGCCGGTAGACAGTCCCGTCAAGTAGGGACAGTTGGTCAAAGACAGCAGCCACTTACTCCCAAGAAGGTGTCAAACCCAGATACAAAGACAAAAATGCAAGCCCACTTACAACGGCGCTACCGACGGCATCTGACCACGCTTTTTGGGGGTGGAGGAGCCACCACTCAATGACCAGCCGCTGCACCTTGGCACAACAAGGCCAGGTGACGTGAGAGAGTCAAACCTCATCCCAGGTCACAAGTATGGCGGATAAACTGGTAACAATCTCCTGGTCATAGTCGGTGGTGGCGGTAGTACCGACAAAGACATCTAGCAAGGTGTTTGTCATAAAGACAAACACACGTGCATAGGGAACGGCAATCTGGAAAATGGAGGAGTCAGGCAAAGAAGACATACCATGCTTCAAAATAAGGGACTGCATATATACGGGGTAGGGGACGGCGTCTAACACATGCAAGACCAGGGTTGCCCCCAAAGCACAAAAAGCACCCAAACTTTGATATTGGTCAGCCTAACTTAGTGTGCAACCAGCAAACCCCATTTAGAAAGGAAGCACAGATCAATAGGAGACCATCAACAGAAGATGTCTAACGAGCAGACAAAATGGGTGATGCATTCAGAAGCCCAAAACTACATAACTATGGACATGGATTCACAAAAGTTTGGGGGACTCAGGAGGGCATGGCTGCGCAGGGGAATCAATGCGGATGGGTTGGATCTCATCAGGCAAGTGGTCCATAAGCTTCCACTCTAAAGCACTATTGCACTCCTGTAGGTAACGCACCAAGGCGCCGTGCTGTGCTTTGCAGAGGGACAACTCGCAACGCATCAGCACGAGTTAACGGAGATGGGATTGGACCTCAAGACGGACAATATCTAGGTGCTCAACGGCAAGCTTGTTAATATGGGACAAGGTGTGGCAATCTCAGAGGAAGTTGATTGGAAAAGAGAGATTGGCGGGAATACGTTGCTGGTCACCTGGACCATGGAAAGAAGGTGGGCAAGATTGCTAGAAGAGAACCTCATTGCGGAAATAGGAAACAGAGTGTTGGCAAGATGACTTACTTGGAAGCAACAGCCTTGTCAAAGCAGCCCCTGGTAAAGAGGGGGGGCGGAAGGTCCAGAGAAGGGGGGGGGTGCAGCAGGAACGGCGGTCAACAAAAAAAGGGAGATAAAAGGAAGGATGGAGAGCAAATGGAAGAACTGACCCTGCAGCAAGGCATTGTCTTTAACAACGGCAATACATTGTGCAACTTGGTGAGATGGTGCGGGGTGGCGCAGGAAAAAACAACCTACAACTGCAGATACCACTGTCTGCAACCAGGATTCATGACTGTGGCGGAACCAATGATCTACTGGAGGTGCTGGGCAACATGGAAGCGTGCCCAGGAGACTCCTCCTAACTGCCAGTCTTCCCATACCTTGAGCAAAGTGGTGAGGCTATCAATAAGGACGTGATTGTTTTTTTTAGGGGAGGACAAAAAGACCAGCGCAACCTCCAGAAAACGGTTGGCCAAGCTAATGAAAGTACAGGTGCGGGCAACTGCAAAAGCATAAAGCAGCAACACAAGAGGGGAAACTATGGTACCTAAGTCTGGACAAGACACGAGAAAAAGGAAGAAAAACGAAGCAGCTTGGCTTTATATACCGCAGGATGCGGGAGCAGCGGAAATATGCCCGCTGTGCACCGACTTCTCAGAGGAAGTACCGCCAAGAAAAATGGGATCACACAACAAAATTGATTAGAAACGGAAGGTCGGCAAGCAGCCACAGAGTGTCGGAGGCCAGCAACTGTCAGGGGACTTCCTTTTCCGGCCATCCCGGAGATCTCCGGGACCCTCCGGACTTCCTTTTCCGGCCATTTCCTTTTCGGGCCATCCCGGAGGTCTCCGGGACGCTCCCTTGCAGTTGTCGGACTTCTCCGAGATGTTGTACAGTCGTTCTCATGCCCCCGCCCCCGCACTGATGCGCCCCGCCGTGGCAGAGGAATCCTTAGACTTGTTCTCTTCGGATTTCCCTCTGCCAGGTGATTAGTTACTTCCCTGTAATATGTACTGTCTCTAATACACTTCGGATTTCCCTCTGCCAGTTGTGTGACTTAGCCGCAACCTCCGGAGGTCGCCCTTACAGCAACAGGGAAAGGAGATGAGGCTAATGGGCAAGTCAGTGGAACGGAAGCAGGTAGCCTTGGAGGGCTTTACCAAGTATAGCCCCAGATGGAGAGGCTGGGGGTGCGTCGTTGAGGACAGGATCAACAAGCGCCAGATCGGGGGAGCTCTGTGAAAAAGAGAGACGTAAGACACGGGATGGCAAGAGAAGAGCTGGTGTGGGACAAGATGCTAACGACTAAAGAAGTGATCGCACAAGGCCAGGCCTTGTTCTGGTGGAGCGACCACCAATCAACCATTAATGTCCAGGCAAGGCAGGCGTGCACTCATTGCGCGCCCTTCTGTCAATGCTCTTCCCACTGCTCCAAAAGCAGGGCTAAACCTTTGACTACAGCATGGTTGTTATTGGGCAATAAGGATGCGGCTATTGCCAGGTCTAGGACTTGGTTGGCGAAGTGCACAAAACTGGCAGAGGCGTTAGAATTGATCAAAGGCATAAGAGAGGCAATGAAAAGGCAAGGGTCCGTTGCACCACAGGCGGGAAGAGGTTTATGAAAAGACAACATGCATGAGAACCCAGTCAGGGATGACCAACCTTGGGAAGGGACCCTCGGCACCACCCTCTAGCATGGGAGAAGATCTGTCAACGTAAAAATGATTGGATGTATGGGCAGAAAAAGAAGCTCAGCCTGGGACAAAGAAAACAAGCATGGAGCAAGAAATGATTGAGCAATGACAGCTACAAGACATGTGTACAAAAATAAAATAATTATCTAAGCCCCCAACAGCGCCATGATGCAGTTCAGGGGATTGTTGGAGAAAGCAGAATGGGAGTCAGTGGCCGTGGCAGGAAGATGATGCAAAACATCGCCCTTCAGGGCCAAGTCACACTCCTGTAGGTACCGGAACAAGCTGCCCAGCTGATCAGTCAGCAGGGACTGGTTGCAACAAATAAGGGCAAGGTGGCAGAAGCTGGACAAAAGCTCTGCATGAGCCAAATTGAAGTGTTTGCGGGCGCACATAGTCAAGGCAGAAAAATAAGCCCAATTACGGGACGAGTCAAGGGGATATGGAAGGTCTGCAGAAAGCCACTGAGGAAAAAGAAAAGCCGATTTGGGGGGCAAAGGCACCTGGAAAAGAGTAAAATCTGACTGAAGACATGCGGGACTGTGGCGGAAATGTACCAACAAAAGCCGGGGAACTTGAGAGTGGCCCCCAAAACCAGGTGGCAGGGGAACAGCAGGCAAAACGGAAGCAGATGCTGCCACAGGCGGGGTGGGCAACGCCAGAACTGGGCAACAATGCATGGGCTAAGACAACGGGGGCTGAGGGAGGGAGAAGTCACCATTGCTGTGCAAATGCTACCAAGCCATCAGCCAACAACCAAAAGACTACGGAAGACCATGTACTACGTGCAGCAAAACGGTGCAAGGCCACGGTTTGTCTTGATGCTGTGCTCACTGCTCCACCATCAGGTCATGGGCAAGCTGGACACAGGCCCATGGCATACCCTCTACACGACAATCTTCTCATTGTTTGAAAAGGACCGCAAGGCTTTTCACAACTACCTAAACATTCGACAAAGAAAGAGACATGGCAAGCGCAAGGTCCAGAAACCAATCAGCCAGCGATGCAAAGTTACGGGCATTGAAGGCCTCAAAAGCATACATGGCAGACAAAGGCAGGTTGAACATGGAATACATCCATCAACCAATGCGCACAACTATAAAAAGGGGGCAGGAACTGCTCAGGATCAAGCGGGCATGAACAGAGTCCACATGAGGGCATGGGTAGCAACTGGAAACAGTCCCAATTTCAGTTTGGGGGAGGATAATAGGGGCTTAGTACCACTGAAGGCAGAATAGCCCCAAAACAGCAAAACGGGGACTCCAGTACAAAGGGGCAGTAGAGGCAGCAGGTCAAACCTCATAGCGCAGCCAACTCAGAGAGGAGACGTGTGAAGCTCCAGGCCAACGGATCAAGGAAGAAGTAACTGTGCTAGCCACGGAGAAGTGGACTGAGTAAACGGCAAGAACGGTGACACCCACAGCGGCAGCGAAGGAGTGCCCGCATCCGAATAAGGAGTAATGGAATGAAGGCCCCACAGGCAGAACAGGAAGCGGAAGACCAAGTGGAGGAAAGTAATGTTTGAAGTAAGAGGCTACTGCCCACCTCCCAAACATACTATAAAAACTGTACCGCAACTTGGAATAAAAACAACTTTTCCTCTCAGAAATCATGTAAAGAGTACAGAGTATAGATCTAACAGGCATCTTGCAACTTTCTGACAGTGTCTTGTGACTTTCCAATAGTGTCCAGCGACTTTCCAACAGTGTATAGCAACTTTTCAACAGCAACTTGTTACTTTCTGCTGCTGACTTCTGAACTCCGACTTCATATGGGTACCCTTAGCATTGGCAATACTGCATGGTAATTACAAAAAAGATCTCTTGCATATTATCAGTCACACTTATAGCTTTCCAACTAAATTCCAAAGACTCGCAACAAGTCTAAATTCTGCTTATAGGGAGATTGTGACGCTATCAGCGCAAGGCAAATGAGCACTAGGAGGAGCCCAACATCAGTGGAGAGTCTGGTGTTCTCCTTGACGCAGAACTTGAACTTGCCAAAGGGGCAGGCAGGTAAACTGTGCTCTAAGTAGATGGGACTCTACTGGGTTCTGAAGGCGGAGGCGCAGACGTCAAATTACATCTTGGAGCTTCCAGTGGCACTACAGGCTAGGAGGATCGTTCCTAGGTTTCATGTGTTGCTGCTGCAACCATTTCAGGCGAGCAATGATACACTTTTTACTAATAGGGCCACTTTGAAGCCCTACAACTTTGGGGCCCCAGAGGACCAAGAGTAGTTCATAGATGAGATAGTGGGCTACAGATGGACCAGTAAGAAGGGTCTGGAACTCCAGGTATGCTAGAGTTTGTAAGGGCGACCTCCAGAGGTTGCGGTCAAGTCACACAACTGGCAGAGGGAAATCCGAAGTATATTAGAGACAGTACATATTACAGGGAAATAACTAATCACCTGGCAGAGGGAAATCCAAAGAGAACAAGTCTAAGGATTCCTCTGCCATGGCGTGGCGCATCAGTACGGGGGCGGGGGCGTGAGAACGGCTGTACAACATCTCGGAGGAGTCCGACAACTGTAAAGGAGCATCCCGGAGATCTCTGGGATGGCCAGAAAAGGAAATGGCCAGAAAAGGAAGTCCGGGGGGTCCCGGAGATCTCCAGGATGGCCGGAAAAGGAAGTTCCCTGACATCACCCCCCCCTTAGAGTGCGGCGTCTCGACGCACCGGGTAGAACAAGTTGCGGACCGCGCGGTCCACCAGGGAGACGGAGTAGATGCCCTGGATTGTGCGGGGAGCCTCAGGGTGACTACGGTGGAAGTCCTTCACCAGAGTGGGCGCATGGATGTTTTCGGCGGGTTCCCAGGAGATGTCTTTGATACCGTAGCCCTTCCACTTGATCTTGTATTGCAGCTTGTGCCGGAATAGACGGCTGTTGAGGATCTTCTCCACTTCGTACTCTGGGCAGTTGTTGACAATGACCGAAGGTGGCGGAGGCGAGGCACGTCGACCTGGAATAGGGTCGTCCAGGGCGGGCGAAAGCTTGACCACGTTGAAGACCAGATGGAGGCGCCGCATGCTGGTGGGCAGCCGGAGCCTGTAGGCCAATGGTCCTACTTGGCGCTCAACCACATATGGCCCCAGTTGTCGGTGTGAGAGCTTTTGGGATGGCCTAGTGGTCACAATGTCGGAGGGGTCCAGGTAGACTCGGTCTCTGGGCTTGTACTGGGGGGTCGGTGAGCGTCCTCGGTCGTAATAGCGGGCCATGTCGTCCTTGGCCTTGGTCAGGGCCGCCTCCGCCTCCTCCTGTGCCTTCCGCATATGGTCAACAAACTCATTGACCATCTATCCAGGGGTGCCTGCCGGTGTCCAGAAAGAACGAGGAGTGCTGCATGGAGGTGTGGACGCGGTTATTGTACTGGAACTCGGCCTCCGGGAGGAGTTCGTCCCAGTCGTCCTGCCGCTCGTTGCAGAAGAGCCGGAGGTACTGTTCCAGTTCCTGGTTGACGTGT